>CM069858.1:27231200-27433700 GCA_036172795.1 Pelodytes ibericus | reverse complement strand
CAAATGTCAAGGTTCACCAGGAAGACAGACAAGTCAAGACATCACTGTAAGAATGAGTGTGGATAATGTAATGCTAATCAGAGGAGTCGGTCGTGATTATTTTAGAACACAGTTGGGTTAAGTTTTACTCATGGGTTGTAGAATTGTATTTGCCATTTGATCTACCCAACCTCAATAATGTTATCAGTTAACAACACTGTATGGTTTGATTTTGTCCAAACAAGCTTCTCTATTTAGTGAAAGTTTTTGTGGTTGTCAATCAAAAATAAGATTACAGTCATGAGGTATGTCCAACTATTTTGAGATCACCCCCATTTGGGTGTTTACGCTCCATTTCCACGTGTACGCACCTACGTTCTGCTGATGTTACTAACACCATAACTGGAGAGGGACATATGCCATGTTGGAAAGTGGTGGTCTAGATTGACGAGAGTCTAAAAAGAGTGACTGATAGAAAGCGGACATGACAAGAGACATAGGCTTGGAAGAAAATAACCTGAACATTGTACAGAATAAAAGAGTAAGCAAGGGAGAGTGAGTGATGGACAAGACTACACTGATTAGTATTCAGTGTCTGATACGCAGAACACACTTCCACGGTGGTCTCCCTCACACACCAATCACGGTGAGAGCCGAAGCACAGCTCTGTCAAATGGCAGCCCGCTAACATTTGCGTTTGTAAATACTTTTGAAAAGAATAAAAGGGAACTTTTCAACAGTTCACAATTGGAGCATCTTTCAAAATTGTATTAACATTACTTATGCTGTGAATGAAGAAACAAATATATAAACAATGATCTCTACATTGTGTTAGCAGAATTGCAGCAAATGCATACAATTAAAGAAATACATGGTTTAAATGTGGATGTCTCCTTCTTATGACATCATCTGTGGCTTGATATGGGAAATGTCAAGCTACAGGTGATGTCATAAGTCTCTTTAAATGATCTGCATGTTCAGTGGCCATTTCAACTAGAACTGGAAAGTATGTATTCAGACTTTAGATACTCTCTGCTCTGCCCACTTTAATAAATCCTTTGCCTGCTTCAGTAAGTCATGGCCCATTTACATTTTTTCCATACCCACCAACATTTTAAAATCTTCAGTCTGCACAATTTTGTTTTCCTGAAACCGAAAAGATAGGAGGATCATTGGTGAGACTATGTCATATAGGGAGTAAAAAAGTTACAAACATAAGTAAAAATCCTAAAGAGTGGTCTGAAAATGGTACAATTAATGCTTCACAATCTGATACTGCTTATACTGGCACTCTGGGAGCTATTCACTAAAAGTGAGATGCAACTGGGTTTTAGGTGAGTTAAGATGAGATGGACATTCACCTTTGTTTTTAGTGAATAGCACCCATAGCCTTCTTTTGGGGAAACTAGTTACCTAAAATGCAGTTTAAATTATCGTTCGATTTTTCACTTAAATGTTACTACTTCGCTTGTGGAGCATAATACACATATTCGAACAGTATTTGTAATAAAGGTGCGTGCTTACAGACAATTACCATAGGTGTAGAGAGAACAGGGAAAAACAGTACCAGTGTTCATATACGGTAATAAAGTCACATTGCTTAGATAGTATGGTCTTTCTTTCAGCTTCAAATTTCCATAATTGCTTAAAACGAGAGACAAATGGACACTTAATATATAGATCAGGGCTTGACAAATTTAATTTAGTTTTAGGAGCCAGCCAAAAAATTTAGGAGCCAGACAACGGCACATCACAAAATCGCACGGACACAGTGGCATACACCCACCTCACATACACAGCCAGTTACATTCACACATACATACATACATACACACACACCACATACACAGCCAGTTACATACACACACACACCACACACACAGCCAGTTACATTCACACACACCACACACACAGCCAGTTACATTCACACACACCACACACACAGCCAGTTACATTCACACACACCACACACACAGCCAGTTACATTCACACACACCACACACACAGCCAGTTACATTCACACACACCACACACACAGCCAGTTACATTCACACACACACCACATACAGTCAGTTACATTCACACACACACACCACATACAGTCAGTTACATTCACACACACACACCACATACAGTCCGTTACATTCACACACACCACATACAGTCAGTTACATTCACACACACCACATACAGTCAGTTACATTCACACACACACACACACACACACACCACATACAGTCAGTTACATTCACACATACATACACAGCCAGTTACATTCACACATACATACACAGCCAGTTACATTCACACATACATACACAGCCAGTTACATTCACATACATACACAGTCAGTTACATTCACACATACATACACAGCCAGTTACATTCACACATACATACATAGCCAGTTACATTCACACATACATACACAGCCAGTTACATTCACATACATACACAGTCAGTTACATTCACACACACACCACATACACAGCCAGTTATATACACACATACACACCTTTTTTTTTTTAAAGAACAAAAGAATATTTCTTACAGTGTCCTCCCTCCCTGCTGCTTACCTCATTGCAGGGGAGGGTGACATTTATGCTGGAGCCCGATCTTCTTTCGCTTCCTGTGCCGTGTTGTCACGTGACAATCGGCACTACAGCGTGTTGCGCGAGGGGGCGGAGCTTACAGTCTGTGTGATCCGCACAGACTTTCTCCCCTCGCGCTGAAAAAGAAAGTAAAAGAAAAACGGATGGCAGCCGGCAAGGGCTCCCTGTGACAAACAGCACCCGGGCGCCAGGTCTGATTTCCTGGTCGCCATGGCGACCTGGCGCCCGGGGTTTGTTGAGCCCTGATATAGATGATGGCTGTCAAACTGGAGGCTTATGGGTCAATAGTAGACTGTGGTCAACAAAGGATTAGTATTGCTCCAGTGCATTTAAGAATATTGTAGGCTTTGTATATTATATAGTATTTTGGGGTCTTTTATAGTCACCTGAGACTTTTTCCTATGCTACATTTAGAAAATTTTATTTATTTATTTTGAGGATAAGTCTACATCAGATATTCGTATCGTATAAAATATTAAGTGTTGGTACAGTGTCCATGTTACAAAATTCAAAGCGTAGCTTTCATTTTTTCAGTTTCTACACTTACAACAGAGAATTAATAAAAGAAAAAAAAAATGAAAACAAATAAGGGCATATACACTAAAAAAGAAAAAGAAAAAATTTGAAATGCTAATTTCCATTAGTCCCTCATCATACATACCATTCATTCCAGTCCAAGCTTGGGAGGCGATGGTCGCTAGTTGGTGGTAATGGGGCGGCTGATGATGGAGGCCTCGGGCCCGCCGGGACAGGAGCGGTTATTACTAATGTTTGCTGTAAGATTTCCAAGAGGCCCATATCCCTTGATATCTGTCAAACTGACCCAAACTGCAGAAAAAAAAAACAGCTTCCATGTTAAACTGGAAGTCAATTTGGTGTGTAATCTCTGACCATTGTATACAACCTTTCCTGTTTTCTATTAATGTTTATAGACTACACAAAATTAATTTTAAGCATGGATATGCTTAACAGATCTTTTTATCTGTGTAAGCAATGTAATAGTCTTCTCTGATTACACCAATTTATTGTGATGTGTTAGCCCTTTTTCTTTTTGCTGTTATATTTCAACTGCAGAAGTGAGTAATATTTTTGGGGAATTACAAAACTATGGCGCATTGCTACATTTGTGTGTGCTGTGTTGACAGAAATGTTCCGATTTTTTTTAGGAGCGATGATCCCCAGAGAGAAAGCATTTCAATGTTTCCTAGATAGGTGGGTAGAGACTAAAATGTAGTAATTCTATGTTTCTTGTATACCAGCTGGATTTATATAATGTTTTTCACTACTTTTTAAAGCCTATGGGTGTCAATCCCACACAAATAACTTTGACGTAATCTGCTCTACAAACTTCTGCCCTTATCTTCTCCCTTGTTTTCAATTACAAGACAACTGTATCAAAATGTTAACTTATAATTAGGATGAAATTATGTGTAGATGGTTCATATATCAATTCTTTAGTGAAAGAATATAGTCAACCTATTGAGTCACTTTTATTCCAAATAGTTCCAAATGGAAGCAGACATGTTGAATCATGGGTCAGATCTTCCTTCATCCAGCCCACGTTTAAAGAAGAGCCAACCCGAGATTATAAACAACATGTCAGCCTCTGATATAGATATGTATATGTTACACAATGTCAATTTCTCTCCTCCATATCACCTTTCCACTAGTGTTCTATATATCTGGACGAACATTATTTGTTGTTCTAAGATTTTCTCCTGCCTTTTGGAAATTTATATTCCACATGCGATTTAAACCAGAGACGAATAGAGGTTTGACTAAAAGACAAGCAGCCGGTGTATGTGGGGCAGACGGCTGTCTGAGTGGAGGGATGCTTTGAATCGGTCTGGGGGCAGATGGCTGTAGGGGTATGGATTGGATAAGTCTGGGGGCAGATGGCTTACTGTCTGTGGGGGGATGCATCGGCTAAGTCTGGGGGGCAGATGGATGTGGGGGGGTGCAATGGTAACGTCTGGGGGGGAGATAGATGTGTGTGGGAATGGATTGGCTAAGTCTGGGGGGCAGATGGCTAACTGTCTGTGGGGGGATGCATCAGCTAAGTCTGGGGGGCAGATGGCTGTGAGGGGGTGCAATGGTAATGTCTGGGGGGGAGATAGATGTGTGTGTGGGAATGGATTGGCTAAGTCTGGTGGGCAGATGGCTCACTCTGAGATGTTGGGAAGTATGCCCCTCTATAGATACAGGACAGTTGTATAATATTAATATTACCTTTAACTAGGGTTGCCACCTGGCCGGTATTTTTACCAGCACGCCGGGAAAAAATTGGCTTTCGGACAATGTTAAGTCCTTTGGAGGAAGTAGCATGGCCGGTATTTTTTTGTAGAAAAGGTGGCAACCCTACCTTTAACTCATACCTTTTGAGTACATTGTCCTGCAATGCTTCTCTCTTCATGCATGTCGGCACTCATTTTAGTACCAGGCAGAATAAATGTAACTTCAGTTTTCAGCAAACACCTATTTGTTCCAAAGACTGGATCTGCTAAGCCATACTACAGTTCATTCTAATCATTTTGTTATGAAATTCAGCAGAATGACTTGAAGCATGTAATGTCTCATATAAGAAATGAGAACAGGTATTCTATCAACTGTAATAATAAAACAGGTTTATAAACTGTAATAACACAATACAACATTTGAAGATCATTTCAGTTTTAAGGGATCTTTAATAAAAATATCAGGAATGACCTATCCATGTTTGCAATGTTGCAAGTCAGTGGGAACAATTGTGACATCTTCGACAGTAATGGTGAAGTCAGGTACAGGGACGGAGGTTAAGGGATGAAATGTTATCATGCTCCATGATTTTAGAGAGAGGAGGCATATAGGGAGAATAGCAGAAAGCCAAGTACCGACCTTTGCAGAATACCAACATAGAGTTGAACGGGTGAGGACATGTCACATATGCCCATCGAGGCAAATCTACTAAGAAAGAATCAATGGTGAACAGTGTCAAAGGCAACGAAGAGATCTAAACAGATCTAAGTTGCCTTTAGATTTGGCAGAGTAGCCAATTTGACACTTTAGTGAGGGCAAGGCACTGTTGCAGTGGGGGTACTGGGGGCAAGGCACTGATGCAGTGTGGGTGCTGGGGGCACTGATGCAGTGTGGGTGCTGGGGGCATTGGTGCAATGTGCATGCTGGGGGCAAGGCATTGGTGCAATGTCGGTGCTGGTAGCAAATCAATGGAGCAATGTGGGTGTTGGGGGCAAGTCACTGATGCAGTGCGGGTGCTGGGGGCATTGGTGCAATGTGCGTGCTGGGGGCAAGGCATTGGTGCAATGTGGGTGCTGGTAGCAAATCAATGGAGCAATGTGGGTGCTGGGGCAAGTCACTGGTGCAATGAGGGTGCTTAGTAAAGTCATTAGTGCAGTGTGGGTGCTGGGGGTAACATGAACACTGGCCTTGAAAGCGGCAGTTTACATCAAGCCACACACATATTTAGGGCAGCCCTAGAATTTTGCACAGCACCAGTGGAGCACGTGAGTTTTCCACCTGTGTCACTTGGGAGTGAGGGCAGACATTAGCATGAAGACGTGACGCCTGCGTCATGTGTTTAGTCCTGATTGGAAATCTTGGTGCTGTGTTAAGTCTTGATTGGAAATCTGGTTGTTGGGGTAATGAGATACCAAATATATCTATTTACTGCTCATTGGCATGCTGTACCAAGTTTATTCTTTTACTGCTCATTGGCATAATATTCCAGGATTATGCATTCACTGCATGATGAGAATGGACAAAGACAGGGTGGACTGGGGTGTGGTACTTGTGGGGTGCCAAATTTGATTGTAACTCTGGTTACTCCACTGTTTACCTAATATGTTTATTGAGGAATGTAGAATTAGAAGTCAATATTGCTTAAATTAGTGGCCTTCATGTGCTTGATAATTCTGTTGAATTATTGATTAGCTAAGAGTTTAATTTCCTGTGCAAAGATTTTAAAGACCTATGACGGAACTTTGATGGGACTCCGATTACTATTTAACTTCTTTATTATGCAGAACATTCATATCTGTTTCATTATGAGGGGTCTTGTGGCATTAAATACAGTATACTTATTCTGAGCAATATCATTCTAAAATAAAAATGTCATTGCATTGCTCTAAGAGATTAAAACCAGAATTGGCTTTATTTTTTTTTTAATAGCAATCCCCTTTATAGCCATAATGTAAGAATTAATGAGCATTTTATCCCTCTATTAACACTGCACTTTAATTCATACTGCCTCTACTAGAAAGGTCTTCAAAAACAGCAATTCCTACAGTAATCTCTAGCAATACATTCTTCGCCACAGTAAAATAATGAGTCTTTTAATGACACATTTATGGCAGTTACTCCTTTCTTTGCTTATTGGGGTTGTCACTTATTAACTTTAACAAATATAAATTGCTAAAAGAACATTAAAGTTGGAGTAGCAGTAACAGAACAGTACATGTAAAAGATCAATGTGGCCTAAAGGAAAGCACTTTTACCTTTACAAGTATTCTTTTATAGTAATAGTAACCAAATCACCTCTTTAATTAGGGAGGTTTATGTATGAACGATACTAACGGATTAAACATTATTGCTGTCCTGTGTCTTTTATAAGTGTGCCTAATTACATAGGTACCATATTTATAAATCTTTTTTTACTATATCCCATTGCTTGAAAATCCACAAGAGTAAGGTGACCTCATTGTTTTCATGGGCGATTGTTAAAATGCATAGGGCAGTAATCAGTATAGTGTAGTGATTTGCCATTTTGTATTTCAGAGCAGCTCTGAAGTATACATTTTCTTCAAGTGTGCCTGAATAAAATGGCTATGCGGTCACTAGGTGATGCTTAGTTCTTTTGATTATTTTCTATAATTAAATGGCTCATTGATAGGTCCTTTGGGACAGTAACAGGACATATAAATGCATAGTAAAGCTTACACTTAAAAAGTAAATATGCATACACTTGTTTTCATTGAAATACACAAAAAGGGACGCAAACAACGTTTACAATGTACAGATTAAACACTACCAAAGACATCAATCCCTTTAAGGGAAGACACACACGCCTGGTGGATATAATTTATTTTAATATACCCCTCCAACATTTTTTAAAGATTCCCCATTTTAAAGTGCCAATCTTTAGCTCGTGCTATACATGTATACATATGGTGAACATTATAAGCTTTTAACTAGGGACAACTATGTAAAAATTAAGTTGAGATGTAGATGGTCATAGTTAATCTCTAAAAAGTAATTTATTATTTACAATTTTTTTGCCTATAAAATCAGACAGTTGTTTGCAAATATACAATAGGGGTCAAGAGTCCAGTACCGCAATCTACATTTATTTAAGGAATTATTTTAAAAACGAAAAATATATAGCAGTTCCCAAACACAAATATAAAATTTTCACTAATAAAAGTACATTAAATATTTAGTATGACTGCAGGGTTGCCACCCAGCTTATAATTTACTGTCTGGCTAGTGAAAAGGAAAATTGGCTTGAGGCCATTTTTAACTCTAGACAACTATTTGGTGTTAGAAGAGGATATTCATATAAATACTAATTGTACATATCTAAATGTACATTTAGATTAAAAAAAAAAGAATGGTTCATCTCCATATTAAAATTAAATGACCAAATCAAACCAGTTGAAATAAAGGAATATAAAGCACACACTCTGTCTCTCTCTCTTTCTCACACACTCTGTCTCTCTCTCTGACACACAGTCACACTGTTTGTTTGACTGTGTGCGTCACTGTGTGTGTGATCCCATGCAAAAACGAGTGAGCTCTCTCTGCGCTAGCAAAGAGAGCCGGTCGCTGACCAGACGGCTGCCTCCTTCCTATGGAAGCATGGCAGCTGTCAGTCAGAGGATAAACTGGCGTGTACTATCAAAAGTACACGCCAGTTTATCCTCACACTAGGAACAACTGAAAAATAATATTTAGTGTTCCTTTAAAACTTCTCAAAAACATATAGATGTGTAATGATATGTCCAAGTACTCCAATGTAGGCATGTCCTAACACTAAATACTTTTGCTTTTATGGGGCTTAATCTCCCCAGTTGCATTGCTTACCAGCGACTTATAGGCTTTCCTATTTTACAACATAGAGACACTCCTGCACTATATATATATATATATATATATATATATATATATATATATAGTTTGTGTCTATAGTATTTATTCCATATATAATTTGACTTATATAGATAATATTCATCAAATGTGATACATTTAGTGGCAGATATGGGGAGGAGGGGGAGAGCGAGAACAGATATGGCAAGGAAGAGGAAAGGGGCAAACATGGGAAGGGAGAGACACATACATGGAGAGAGGAGAGACAGGCATTGGGGGGGGGGGGGGCACTACGGGGGATACAAAATTAACTCTGTCTAAGGTAATATTTAGTTCTTCAAGATGAGCCTGCGGCTTACCAATTTAGTAGCTTTGTGATTGGAGCATCCAGCTACTTCTCTCCCTGTTGTTTTATAATTGTTCCATTACACTAAAGTATAGCTTAGCTGTTGTAAATGTCCTTTCTCTTGTTTCTACTCAAAAACATGATATAACATTTGGAATACTCTTTAATAGATTCCCCATATATGTATACCATGTGGTTACAAAATTACATTGTTTACAAAATGAAATGCTTCCTTTTTTCAAAGATGGACAAAACTAAAATAAATTGCATCAACATTTCAAAAGATTTACTGCCATGTATCTTTTGCGATGCAAGTATACTTCTAAACAAAAAGTATAAAGGTGATGTAGACAAATTAAAAGAAAAATACATTAAATCTCTGCAGAAAGTACAGTTGTCAAATGGAGCACTCTAACTATCAAATACGTGAATCAATAAAACTATTATATCACAGCAATTGTAATCCATAGAAGCTAACTCAAAAAGCATGTTATTAATTTTAAAGTGGTCATTTTGTGAGTAATGCCTTGTTAGAACTAAGAGAGCTTTTTTTCTGTGTGTATTTGTCATACATTTGGCAAATAAAAATAGAAACCTATCTTGAATATTACAATTTTCTTGAGTATCACGCAAATAGTAATTCATAAAAACAACCTTTTGGTTGAACTTTATCTTCTATTTTCATCTTAGTTTCAATTCATTTGTTTTATAAAGTCAACCTCAATGCATAATCATACTTTTTCCATTAGTCTTGGGAATGTGGACTTTAACGGGACTGTATCACCATAACATTATTTTTACTCTGAATGTAGAGCATAAAAAAATGATTGAAAATGATCTATATTTTGTATCAGCAAAACTGCAAGCAAATACCTAAATTAGGATAAAAATGTTTGGAGTCTCCTGCTTATAACATCATTGGTGGCACAGGATAGCATGCAAATTAACTGCTTTTCAGTAGGAATGTGTAATTTGCATACCGTGCAACCGGTGATGTCATAAGCAAGAGACTCCAAAGACAAATTGAAAACACTTTTTTTCTCCAAAGTTAGGCATTTGATTTGCAGTTTTGCTAATACAATATACAGATCATTTTCAATATTTGTGTATGCTCTGCATTCACAGTAAAAACAATATTCGAGTGATACAGTCCCTTTAATTATAGTAGGTTGTTTTGTACATTTTGTCTCAAAAAATATCTTCTGTCTCATGTTTATGAGGCTGAAAAATTATAAGTGGGTTGATTAGAGTTACAAGTTGAATGGCATGGACTTTATAAAAAAACATTTTTTAAGTTTATAGGGAAAGTATTTTTTTGTTCAGTGGAAAAAGAAGTTGGAAAATGGAGAAAACAGTGAATGCATAGAAGGATGATGGAGAAACTAGACTGAAAAGAGGGGTAAATAAAAAAGAAAGAAAGAGAAAATAAGGCAAGAGACAGGAGGACAAAAACATGCAATGATGAAAAAGGAAGTAAAACAATAATATATAGATCATTGTGGCTAAGACCGCAAAAGAAGGAAGCATTTCATTACTGAATAGCCGGACTTGCACACTTGTGTTTTAGTCAGGATAGTAGGAAAAGCAAGATAATGCTAAAATGGCAGTTGTAAAAAATAAATAAATAAAGAAACACTAAGCAGATGGAGAAAGTAAGTTAGCAAAATGAATAACAGAATCGGAACAAGCGGAAAAAATGCCAAGTTCCAAAAATTCCAGTGGTACAAAAATAACTTGAGATTCAGAATTATGCTACTCAAGGCGTTTTATATAGGAAAGTTGACATTAAATTCATGTATACATCTGCATGACATGCGTAACTAGTGTGTCACAGCTGTCACATGCATCTGATGTGCACACATGTCTTTGCATATGCAGTACAAATGACATATACCTGCTCAACCGACAGTTATTTATATTTGGGATACAATGTGGTAGACGGATTGCTTACTGTATGGAAACTAGTGTTTTGAGAGTATGTCTAGGGAAATCTTTGGATAAAATTGTGGAAAAAATAAGACTAATGTTGTATCAAGAGATTAATTTATCCATGAGTTGTGGCCCATCAATATATTACATAATTAAGATTGTATAACAATTTAAATTGTAAAAACACAAACAAAAATATTGTGTCAACGAGGAACCTCTGTGAAGGGGATACTGGGGAGTCTGTTTGCACTCCACAACGCATAGTGAGTACTGGTAACTTGCAGAAAGGAATGGACAAGTACCACTTGGGCTGGTATCTCTTGTATAGGACAGGCTGGTAGATATACTGAGGCAGGGAACAGATTGCAGGAGGGGATTCTGGAACCATTCCCACAGGTGGCTGAGCCCTTAGGTTAAGGGTTCCAGGTCCTGAACAGGATGGAAAACACGGCCAAGTTTATCCAAGGCAGCTCAGGTATCCACATAGGACACCAGATATGGGTGTAACACCGCTAATGAGGCAAAGGCCCCATTTGGAAAATAAGCAATTTACAGGGTACAGCTGCACAGGATTGGATGCATTGGATTGTAGGAAACAGCAACAAGAGTCTAGACAACAAAAATAGAAGAAAGAAAAGTAACCCTGTAAATGGCACTCAATGAAGACTGGGATAATATATCAAAATGTATAAAAAAAACTCCTTTATTAATTCACACAGAGAAAGAAACCTCATCCACACAAGTATATTACGCGCCCAAACCAAGAAGCATGCCATCAGATGAAGAGACAGTTATTAAAAACACTGGGAATGGCCAGAAATCACTGCCTAGGGCAGAAGCACCAAATACTGATAAAATCGCAGGTTATAACCGTGACGGCAACATATGAACCAATATCAATGTTACATGTATATGCTGGTCCAATTTATCCATCTTTTCTCTGCGATGCTGCAGGGAGCAAATGTTCAAATGTACAATTCAACATGACTGATACGCATCACAATATCCATAACCTAATGTAGAATACTGCTTGTTCAAATTCAAGAAAGCAGTTATTAAATAATGTACCCCGCCTAAAAGAAAACTGTGCAATAAAATACTGTGGTGACCAGTTTATTTAGAATAGTTATTGTCTTGGTCAGAGGACAGATTCGAAAAGAAGAGTGTATTACTTGAAATAAATGTAACAATATATAAAACGTGTAAAAGTTGAACCTAAAAGGACACATTGCTCACTTTTTTAATATAGTATATATACTTTAGATAAGTAATTTTATCTAACACATCTCTAGATGTCAAATTGCCTACATAATAAATGTTTACATTAGCATTTTGATTAAAGATTTCTCAATAAAGTACGTTTTTCTGTTGAAGGAAGGAGTGTACAATTTGACACGTGCATTGAATTACTGTACTTGTAATATCTATTTAGAGAATGATCTGTTATATGTGCAAGCTGGACAGTGTCAACATTTATCTCTTTCAGTATACAGCATAGGCTGTATTTCGTATGAGGACCTAATTGCTGCCTAATTTGCCACCTTATTAGCAATACACAGTACTGTACAAGGGGTGTGGCTTATTGTTATCTTTGCCAACTTTCACCTATTACTTTATTTGTTTTGTTCACATTCTACCAATTGGTGACCATGACCCATCAACCTTGTCTACAGTGTCCATAAATTATTGTAAATTATATATTTTCAACATCTACAAATAATGCATTTTGATGTATGTGTGTATAAATGCATACATATTTACATTTTTATTTGAAGATGTTGATATGGAATGTTATTGGATTTGTCGAGTCAATGGCCCTCCGTTAACTGTCGGTAAGTTAATGGGCATTCTTGATTCTATGTCCACCGCTAACACCTTTTAACGTGTGCAGTAACATCTTTACCGAGTTGCTCATAAACATGTATTGTATTTTTGACTTTCTAATATTTCATTACAAGGACAACTGATTTCATTGGTTTCAACATAAAATGTAGGTCATTATCTACCAAGTAACAATTATAACATGGTTATAAAAAATGTGTTACATGCTTATAAAGACAAATGTGTTTAATTTCAAGGTGAAATGTTGTTAACGGCTATGTATTATGTGTAATACTCTACGACATAGAGACTACAGATAGCACTCTTGAAATGTTTTAAGAAATGGTTACCCGAGGAAGGTGATAAAACCAGAACATTTTAAATAGAATTTTCCTGTAGTTAAAATGGTATTCTTCATCCTAACGTATATCATCTGCAATGGTATTCCCTCAGGTATGCAATTCTCCAACCTGATCTTCAATGGTGGTGGGAGGATTGGGTGTCTGCTGCATATGTACCATATCATATGCGTGAGGCATCTTCTACATTACAGCAATAAAAACTTGAAACATTCTCATCTATTTTTTCATTTAAAAAATAGTTCACAGGATGTAGTTATAGCTAGGTGGAATCATCAGGTTTACTCCCTACAATGTGCTTTAAAGGGACAGTCTAGTCCCCAAACTCACTTTGGTGCAAGATGATCACTGCTTGTTTAATGCACAGGCTTTTATCCCAGTGTGATTTGATGCAGGCAATCTGTATAAATCACATTTTTAATATTTGACTCCAGCCCTCCCCAGTGATTACTCTGAATGTTTACTGCAGGTGTGGCAGCACTGATTCCATAGACACTGAGGATTTAAAGTTTTGTTTCATATAGTCACTTCCTGTCCTCCTCAAATTGAGTCTATTGAGTGGCATATGAGTGACCTTGCTCTTGTACACAGTAGGATCTCTTAACAGTGCAACACATTGTCTTATAACATCACTAGAGAGACAGGATATCCTGTTTATTTGAATGGCATTATTTCTGCAGCAAAAAAAAGGAAATTACTTTTACTCAGCTAGTGTGGGCAGTCTTTGTTTCTTGCAAACTTCTGTAATTTCACAATTTCTTCTAGCTGTAAGTATTTTATATTTTAAGCAATGCAAAATGTAAGAAATTAATATTTAAAGTACTTTGAAAGTACATTAATATTTGGAAGATGCATTTTGGGCACTAGACAGCCCCTTTAAGTGGCAGTTATGTTGGGTAAATTTGTATTTATGTACCATATGTATCAAGTCAGCTTTTAAAATTACTTTGTTTGCATTAAAAAAGTTACAGGTATTTAAGCTATTTACCAATCTGAGAGAGAGGTGACATCTCCAGATGAGCGTGTCTCCGGAAGGATATGGATGTATTGGAGAGTGTCCAGAGATGAGATGCTAAAATGGTTCATGGTTTACAACATGAAAATATGATAAATAATGATAGGATCCTAACTTGTATAGCTTAGAGAGAAAATGAGAGAGAGAGAGGCTTTGATAGAACCATTTAAATGCAAACTGGGAATCAATACAGTAATAGAGGAAATGATTCCAAAGTGTTAAAGTAGAGAGGTTTAAAAGTAACATGAAAAAGTACTTGTTTTCCGAGAGAGTAGTGGATGTATGGAATAGCCTTCAAGCAGCCATGATTAATACAGTGAAACTGTTCAAGATGCATGGGCTATCCTCATCATAAGATAAGGCCGATGATCAGATACACTGAATGATTCTTATCTGCTGACACATTCTACTGTATGTTTCGATGTACAGTGAGGGAAAAGCGTATTTGATCCCCTGCTGATTTTGAACGTTTGCCACTGACAAAGAAATGATCAGTCTATAATTTTAATGGCAGGTGTATTTTAACAGTGAGAGACAGAGTAACAAAAAAAAATCCAGAACTGATTTGCATGTCAATGAGTGAAATAAGTATTTGATTCCTTCGATTTAGTACTTGGTGGCAAAACCCTTGTTGGCAATCACAGAGGTCAGACGTTTCTTGTAGTTGGACACCGGGTTTGTACACATCTCAGGAGGGATTTTGTCCCACTCCTCTTTGCAGATCCTCTCCAAGTCATTAAGGCTTCGAGGCTGATGTTTGACAACTCGAACCTTCAGTTCCCTCCACAGATTTCCTATGGGATTAAGGTCTGAAGACTGGCTAGGCCACTCCAGGACCTTAATGTGCTTCTTCTTGAGCCTTGGCTGTGTGTTTTGGGTTCATTGTCACGCTGGAATAACCATCCATGACCCATTTTCAATGCCCTGGCTGAGGGAAGGAGGTTCTCACCCATGATTTGACGGTACATCCCCGTCCATCGTCCCTTTCATGCGGTGCAGTTGTCCTGTCCCCTTAGCAGATAAACACCCCCAAATCATAATGTTTCCACCTCCATATTTGACTGTGGGGATCGTGTTCTTGGGGTCATAGGCAGCATTCCTCCTCCTCCAAACACGGTGAGTTGATGCCAAAGAGCTCGATTTTGGTCTCATCTGACACACAACACTTTCACCCAGTTCTCCTTTGAATCATTCAGATGTTCATTGGAAAACTTCAGACGGGAATATACTTGTTCTTTCTTGTACAGGGGGACCTTGATGCATTTCAGTCCTTCACGGCGTAGTGTGTTACCAATTGTTTTCTTTGTGTCCCAACTGCTTTGAGATCATTAACAAGATCTTGCCGTGTAGTTCTGGGCTGATTCATCACCGTTCTCATGATCACATGAGGTGAGATCTTGCTTGGAGCACCAGACCAAGGGAGACTGACAGTTATTTTGTGTTTCTATGCAAAATAATCGCTGCTTGGTGATGGTCTTGTAGTTCATTCCAGCCTTGTGTAGGTCTACAATCTTGTCCCTGACTTCCTTGGACAGCTCTTTGGTCTTGGCCTTGATGGGGAGTTTGAAATCTGATTGATTGATTGCTTCTGTGGACAGGTGTCTTTTATACAGGTAATGAGCAGAGAGTAAGAGAGTGCTCCTAATCTCAGCACGTTACCGGTATAAAAGGCATCTGGGAGCCAGAAATCTTGGTGATTGATAAGGGATCAAATACTTATTTCACTCATTGACATGTGAATCAATGTATAACATTTTTGACATTCGTTTTTCTGGAATTCACTGTTAAAATACACCTACCATTAAAATTATAGACTGATCATTTCTTTGTCAGTGGGCAAACGTTCAAAATCAGCAAGGGATCAAATATTTTTTCCCTCACTGTATTTTATTAGTTATAGGTTTCTCCACCAGTACTAGTCTGAGTGACCTGTCAGTTAGCAGTGGAATCATCTTAGATAGAACTGGTAAGAATAATGCTTACTAATATTCCGCTCACTGTAGGAGCAGTGAGTGAGTAACAGTTTGCACCTGTATCAGATCTTATGCATTAGATTAAAGTATAGAGATTGTGGCAAGAACATGGCATGTACCATCTAAAGTGCATGCCATTTCTCCAAATAAAAGACACAATTAAAATGACAATTGCTATTTGTAAAGTTTAGTGACAATTTCAAGAGCATTCAAATCATCCGGGCTTTACAGGTGGATGAATCTATCTCTGGTGCCTCTGCAGGTGCATGGCTAGCACCAATTAACAGTGTAAAAAGTAAAAGACAGAAACGGCACTCACGAAACCAGTTGGCGTTGAAGACATTTTTAATGTGGGATACAAATCATACAGATCCACAACGGCAATCAGGGATAGTGTAAGTCAGAGCTAAGAAAAAGCTTGACGCGTTTTGCGCACCTGGCGCTTTTTCATAAGCTGATTTTATGTGTAAACAACAAATAATATACAACAAACTGACATCATACAATGAAATGGCTAATCCGCTTTGTGTAACACCCAAAAACAGGTGAAGAATTGTCAATAACTGGCTATAAACTAGTGGATGTATCACGAAGGGGAAAATGGACAAAGGTTAAACAAATCTCCATCTAAATGTGAAAGTGCTTGATAATGATTACTAAGATTATATGTGATGTAAATATAAATATTAATATTTTACACTAGTGAAATATTAAACAATTTCAAGAGCGTGCCCTTTTATTTTACAGACATTTTTGGTCCATTTGCAGTATTGTATGTTTTTTGAGTCAAATTTTATGAAGGTTAAGTAATTGTACAAAATAGGATTTATTTGCAACAACCATGTCTTATTTTCGACTTTTCATACAGCTGTTTTACAGCTAACTGTCTTACAAAGATTTTTAGATTGTTCTGTATTAACTCGTTCCCAGTTTCCCACAGCTTAAAATAGGTTTCCATTCTAGCTGTCAATTAACTGTGTGTTGAAATAATATCAAATGGCAAATTAATAAAATTAAAAAAAAAAAAAGGATTGATCTTGGGCCCCTACTAAGAAAAATAAAATCCAATCTTATTGTTGAGAAATGGGATATTTGTCACTAAAAACTCAATCCTCTGATGTACTGCCATTTATCAAATAAGATGTTAGGATGTGTTTTTCAGTTTGCACTCATTCCAACACTTGCCACAGTAAACACATCTTCAGTGGGAGTAGTTTCCGAAAATATAATATTAGTTTAATAAAATATTATTTTAAAAATGGTTTTTATTCAATAGATGTTTCTAACACGTGACCTGCATTTATTTTGACCTACTTTAAAACAATTTACAATTCTCCTGTTTTTCTTACATTGAAAATAATTAATCCAATAAGGAAGGCTTATTAAAAATAGGCAAGAATGTTGGTATAGCAACAGCAATAATTCTAATACTCTGTATGTGCAGTGTTTAGGAGATTGGAAGAGTTGTGGGGAAAAAAACTAATTGTACAGATCTAATTCTTTCTCTTTATTTTACATGATGCACACTGTCCATTTAATCGTGAGTTCACCACAGACTAGTTCACTTTTTTGTGAATCGACACAGGATGTGATGCTTTTATATGTGTTCATATGAAAAATAATAGTAATTAAAAAACAAAAAAGTCTAGTTATGGCTCAAAATTTGCAATCGGGCGAAAAAACAAGTGGTTTTCAAACCCTTTGTCACTTGTCCCTAACAGTCCAGGATTTATAATCTTGAGCTTTTTTTTTTTTTTTTACACAAGTGGGTAATCGCTAAATCCTGGACTGTTAGAGGGGAGTGAGGACTGGTTTGGGAACCAGTGCCTTCAAAAAATACTAACGAGTACTAATCCGAGATACCTGTTGATATTGCAGGTACACTTGGTTTTACAGGTTCATTTTACCCTGTGTGCTCACTAGAGGGTCACCTTTAATGTAAACCAGGTTCCGCTGATTCCATATGAATACCTGCAATACAGTAGTCATAGACTCAAAGCTTATTATCAGTGTATCGTACGATTTCTGATATGCTGATGGTGAAGATGCAACACAATATTATAGGACTGACCTATTAGACAAAAAGGGTGAATGTTTCTGTGAATATACCAAAGAGCAAGATTAACTATTATTTTTGAACTCAATATACAGAACCATGGTGGGGGTATATTCACTAAATCAGACATTAGTAGATGAGTTCCGAAATTTCTTTATCATGCCTATCTTTTCAGCTTGGCTATTAATGACTGATTTTGCAGTTCATTTGTCAGTTCACCACAGTTAATTTTCTAGTGAATAGACAATTTTGAAAGCACTATCCAGTCAATGGGAGGCACTAAAAGGCTGAATAGACTGCTAAGCTGGCCCATTTTATTAAACTTCAAAACTCAGGCATTTGGTAGTCCCCAGCCCTGGGACATGTAGGGGGAGCCAGGGACATTTGGACTGCCCCAGTACTGTAAGGGGTGATACCCACCATGTACGGAGACGTGTCTCCACCACCATACACTGGATGCTCCGTCTCGCACCCTAGGCTCTATGGAAGAGCGCCATTAGCAATCCCCTTGGACTCTGCCTGTGGATTCTGCCTGTGACCTGTCAATCCGTATTTCTCCACTCCTAGATTCGGCCTGTAGCCTTACTGCTCTTCTGGCATTCTGAGTTCCCACTGTGCTGTGCATCCTGATTGGGTTCCTTTTGCTATGTGCTTGGTATTAAGTGTCACTGCTAAGTCCTTGATAATATGCTGCCCGCTGCTCAAGCAAAGGTGTGTTGTCATTGAGTAAAATATCTTCACTTGCTACAGTGATGCTTAGTAAGTGTCCCATACCTCATCTGCATCGTGGATTCTACTATACCTCGCCTGATGGATACAGACTCCCTTCCCCTTGTTATTAGGGGAGAGCGGCAGAGAGTGAGCACCCACTAGCTTCCACAGTTGACATGGGAGTCCAGAGGACCCCCAAAACTATTTTTCAAAAGTATGTTTAACCCTTTTTGTAGGGAGCACTGTTTGTGTTCCCTACAGCACTAAAAGGGTTCATGTGCAAAAATGGGATGGGAAAAGCAGCCTTTGGACATTTTAATCATATTTAATTGAGGTATTAATTTAATGAGCAAAAATTGATCTTTTTTTGCCCATTAAGTTTTAACACTTTTCACCGAATCACCCTTGTGCGTTACTTAGCATGCAGTTGCAGGTTTTTTAACTGGTGCAATAATGATTTGATTGCACCTGTTAATGCATTTATTGGAGGTCACTGACTCAGTTTTGCTCATAAATGTACTGCACTTTGGGATTTTTGCATTAAAGGGCATCATTGCATGCCCTATTATGTTGAGGTATAATACATTGTGCTTCTTGTATAAATGGTCGCTCTCATGACTCATTAGTATATTATTAAATATGGGTAATATTTGGGGGAGAGAGACCTGCTATTAATGAGTCCCATCATTATAAGCTCTGTCCATCATTATAAGCATATCAGTGTCTTAAAAAATTCAGCATTTTGCAAAAATTGCTAATTGCACCTGTTTATGTATTTTGTTCTTTAATATTATTTTCTCCCAAAATAATCTGAACCAGTTTAGTAGGTACAATAGGTTAAATGAGTGAGCACACCTGTACTTACTAACAGGCATCTTTAGTGGTCTTCTAGTCTAGTATCCCGATCAAATAACAACACCATAACATGCTTTTATTTCATTCTATTTGATGAGAACACCTAACTGAACCAAATAAGGATCTATGCTGAGATGTAGAGCTGTGGGACCTTTAAAAGAGCTGTGCATAAACAAATGCCAGCAAACATCAACGAACTAAAGCAACGATGTGAAGAGGCCGCTTTAACCAGTGGGCAAAGTGGGCACTTGCCTAGGGCTCACTGATTAAATGGGCGCCTGCTGGCCTAACATGCCCCCCGGTGCCTGCGTGACTGTCTCACACGGAGACAGTCACGTGTGCAACAGCCGGAAGCCGAATCCAGCGGATGCACTCCGGCTTACTGTTTATGCTGCCGGATATGACAGCAAGTCATATCCAGCAGTTGTTTATCTCTCCTCCACACATGCTATGCTTGCATCATGCATGGAGAGAAGACTGCGGAGGAGGTGGCCGAGAGAGCAGCAGCAAGGTAAGTATTGAGGGCGAGTGGGGATTTTTTTATTGGGCAACCTGGCTGGGGCATGTTACTGGGCAAACTGGCTGGGGCATGTTACGGTGCAAATAGTGGTATTCTAATGGTGATACTGGCTGTCACATATTAGTGGCCATACTGGCTGTGGCATATTACTGGGCATACTGGCTGGAGCATATTACTAGTTATACTGGCTGGAGCATGTTACTGGGCATACTGGCTGGGGCATGTTACTGGGCATACTAGCTGGGGCATGTTACTTGGCATACAAGCTGGGGCATGTTACTGGGCATACAAGCTGGGGCATGTTACTTGGCATACAAGCTGGGGCATGTTACTGGGCATACTGGCTGGGGCATGTTAATCGGCAAAGAGTGGCATAATAATAGGCATACTGGCTGGGGCATATTAATGGGCATACTGGTTGGGGCATGTTACTGGGCATACTGGCTGGGGCATGTTAATTGGCAAAGATTGGCATTCTAATGGGCATACTGGCTGTGGCATATTAGTGGGCATATTGATTGTGGCGTGCCAAATGCTCTGTGGGCAATATGAGTGCAGCCAAATGCTGTGGGTGCAATATGAGTGCACCCAAGTGCTGTGGGTGCAATATGAGTGCAGCAAAGTGCTGTGAGTGCAATATAGGTGACTGGCAAGTGCTGTGGATACTGCATGGTGTTGTTAAGTCCTTTTAGGTGCAACGTGGGTGCAGAAAATAGAATAAAAACAAGAAATGTAATTTTTCAATAACATGGTTATTATAAATATGAAAAGTTGAATGTGATATTAAAATAGTTGCATATAATATTAAAAAGTTTACATTTACATACCGTCTTTTACATTGCGACTTTAGAAAAGTTGGTTCGAGGTGGGCCCACTGCTAAAGACTTTGCCCAGGGCCCACCAGGGTCTTAAAGTGGCCCTGTGAAGAGTGGACCAAAATTCCTCCACAACGATGTGAGAGACTGATAGTCATACAGAAAACAATTACTTCATGTTATTGCTGCTAAACGTCGTTCTACAATTCTATTAGTTTCATAAGGTGTACTTTGTTTTTCACACATGGCTTCTCCATTTTGGATTTATGTTTGTTAATTAAATAATGGCATGGTGTTATATGTCATGTGTTGTTGTTGTTCATCTGAAGCTGTATTTACCTAATTTTAAGACCTGCTAAGGAACAAATGATTCTTATTACTTTCTTTTTTCCCATGACTGTAATACATGTTAACTCAGGGCTTGACAAATTTAATTCGATTTTAGGAGCCAGACAATCACGCAAGCATACACGCAATTGATAAACACACACCCATATATACAAACACCTCACACACACCTACTTTTTTTTTTTTTTTTTACATATACACATATATACAAACACCTCACACACACCTACTTTACAAATAACCATATATACAAACAACTTACACACCTACTTTACATATTCCCATATATATAAACACCTCACACACACCTACTTTACATATACACATATATCCAAACACCTCACACACACCTTCTTTACATATACACATAAATCCAAACACCTCACACACACCTACTTTACATATACACATATATACAAACACACACCTACCTCACACAGTCTTTTCTTGTTTTCTTCTTAACGTGTCCCCCCTCCCTGCCACTTTACCTGACTGCAGGGGGAGGGGGACATTAGTGCTGCAGCCGATCTGCGTGCTCAGTGCCAGGATGTCACGTGATGACACCCGGCACTCAGACACGCGTTGCGCGAGGGGGTGGAGCTTGCAGTCTGTTCGGATGGCACAGACTTTACCCTCTCGCGCTCCGAAAAAATAATAAAAAAAAAACGGATGGCAGGGGCAAGGTGACCACGAGGCTGACGGCACCCAGGCGCCAGGTCTAATTTCCTGGGCGTCCTGGCGCCTGGGGTTTGTCGAGCCCTGTGTTAACTTATCCATTCCCTTGAAAGCTCAACAGACGCCAATTTGTTGTTTATTTTTTTTGTTTCTATTTTTAATGATGTGTTTGGTTTACCAACACAGTGCAGGAAGTAGTTACTGAACAAGAGGCGATGATGAGATATGCATCCTGCAATAACTGCATATTGACTGGTAGCAAACTTGCATTGTATCCATTACAAAAAAACATTTTAACTACACGGAGACATTGTTCTTTCAATGACTGATTTAAATGTCAGTACATCAGCTTGCACATAATTTAATTTGGCATTTTATTTTACTAATAGTTTGTGCATGTTCAGCATCTAATTACTCTAATTTCGTTGTACGTTTAAGAGTAAGGCTTTTGGTTCTTTATATATCTTTTTTTTTTTTTTAAATTAATCCTTGGCTACTAAATAGAGATTGTGATACCCCAACATTCTGAGGTAGACTATCAGATGGAAAGGGGGCAGAGCCTATAGTGGGTGGGGTTATGTGACGCCATGTGATATCTCATGGCCCTGTGAAATTGAGCTTTAGCCTACCCTGTGCAGAGACTGTGTCTGTAGCTCATTTATTTCCATTTAGGCTGTACATGTCTTCAAGACATACACAGTTTAAAGGTAATGGTGCCATTACACAACAGGACTCTAAAACGCAGGAATTTGAATGGATGCATGAATCAAAATGGCCCCACCCTGTTCTGTGACACTGACACTCCATACTAATTTCAAAGGGTAGTCGATGCATGGAAAATCCTTCCAAAAGAACTGGCGTAGAAGTTAGAACATGCATTGGATAGACATAAGGCTATCCTAGATATAGGATAAGGCCAGGGACTAATTAAAGGATACTTTAAGGAACATTGATTCCTACTTTTCACAGTAGCTCAGATGAGAACGTACATTTTTATAACTTTAGTAAGCGATTGTTTCAGTCTAAAAGCTTCTGGAGAATCATTAGTGTCAGTGACAGCTAAATTGTCGGTCTCGATGAAGGGATTAATACAGTTTATTTTTTTAGGTGGAAAGAAAAGGAAAACTGTATTATTTAATTATACTACACAGTGCATTCAGCTGTTCATTTCAATTACTAGTTACAGTGCTAATAATTAAGAAATATGTAGTGATCTTAAATAAAAGCAATTTGCTTTGGTTTAATCTACTTCGGATCTGTGAAGTTTTCCAAATTTAATAGTTTGAACAATAGAGAATAAAATTATCCGTTATTTTTTTTTTAATTATTATTATTAAAAGTATCCGATAACATTTTATTATTTATTATTTGGTTAACAAGTTAACTTCTGCTTTTTGCTGTGACAGTTGCTTGCAACTTTGCTAAAAGAATACATAGTTCATTTTCAATCAAATATTGCAGTGAGAGAAGACCATTTGCACTGTGGGTTCTTTTGCTCAATAACAACTGATCAACCAAGAGGTGGACTGAATGCATTAGGAGCATACAGTAGGATGCATACACTAATGCAGTCAGTCCACCTCTTGGTTGATCAGTTGTTCACTGCTGAATAATTAAGTGTAATCTGAGGAGTACACACTTTATCCTACAAATTCATTAGATGTTAACAAACCCCATGAAACAAAGCACACATTCTATTTTATAATATATGTTAGTGGATGACAAGCCCACATCCCCATAGGTATAAGTTTAATTCCATTTTAATAGTTGTTTGCTATGTTGAATTCTTTCCTCAAGCCTATGACTAAGTGCCATTATGGCACAAAACGCGTAGATTAATCACCACTATGCTGTATGTGCCATGTACATTAAATAAACTATCTACATTTTGGCAAACTTATATTGTGTATGGTTTGGTTATACTATTTATTCCACCTGCTTTTCTTTTTTTCTACATTCTTTCCCCATTAACATAGTCCTAGAAGACTCAAGCACCAAAATGCCACTTTTGTGCTCCTGGCCCCGATCACAATACCTCTCAACGTCACATGTGGCCTCACGTAGGCGTGTCCTCACGGAGGCAGGTCCGAACTCAGAAGATCAGGCACGGCGCGATAAAGCAAAATCTAGACGGTGCTCGCTTTGAGCATCGGCTACATTTTCCCTGTCAGACTGAGGTCACTCAAAGTGACCTCATATGAGATGTGGGATCCCATTGCAAGTCCCTGCAGCAGGATCAGAGCACAGCTCACCCAGAATATGCACAATGTATAGCTAAATTAGGGAGATTAAATGTTAATCTCTCCTCAACTAACTCACCTTTTAGTAAATAATTAGCTGAGTGTTATAATTTTCCACAGCCAATTGTGGTATATATCAGGCATTATATTATCCACTGTACTATCAAATAACTTATAATATCATTGGTGCCACTTTCAAGCTTTGCATTGTGTATGTGTATATAATGTGGATAATTCAGCATTTTAATAATACACTTGTATAAGAGACACAAGTGGCCCAGAAAGCTTGCACTCTACATCTCCTCATCTAATAAAAGTGTCACTTGAGTTCCATGTTTCCACTATTAACATAGTAACACTGTTTACCATTTTTTACTGGCCCTTTTTGTGTGGGCTATAGACACTGCCCTGCTGTTCATGTATTGATGGATTGCTGTTACTAGGATATTTGTGCATGGATATCATTTGCTAACACAAATAATCTTTACAACAGACGGTAGCATTGTATTTTTTGTACCTCAAGCTAATCAGGCTGCCCCCAAGCAGTTTGATTGTTAAAGTCTTGAAACATTGCTGCCTGCTGTTTAAAATTGCGTCCCTGCTCTGGGAAGCTTAAAGCTGTGCATTTTGAACACTGAAACACTGCACTAAATATAATGCATGTTTTGTTTCAGAGGATTTCAAAGAACACATGACATTGTAAAGGACATTGTCCTGGCAGAATTCCAAACAAGAATAACATCCCAGGGGATGGGGCGATTTAATTCATAATGTTTTTTTTTGTCTGTTTTCAAATTCTCTCCAACCAGCACCTGAAAAGCCAGTCCTGATAACCTATTAGTGCCCATTAAACAAATGTTAAGCAGTATGTCTTTGTTATTGTTAAACTGTTTTAAGATTGCCTGGCAATATGCCAATCATTAAAAATTAAAGGCCGCCAGTAGGACATTACTGATGATACAAAAATAAATAAATAAATACCACTAACTTTGCAATATTGCCAAACCCTCCAGTTGCCGTAGAAACCATTTTTCCCCCAGCACTGTTATTATTAGAACATATCAATATGGAATAAGACATTTTAGTAAAATGATTATAGCTGGTAAAAAGGGAATTCTTTACTGCAAGCAGGATATATAGCTGATCAAGAGAAAGCTGAGACGTGTATACTGTGTCTTAAAACAATTGATATCTATTGGAGCTGAACATTAAAAAGGGAAGAAACCCCAATAAATTTTTTAGCAGGGGTCAGTGCCTGGCCTTATGGTTTTCTGTACAGCACATCAAAAAGAAACCCTACTTAGATGTCTTAATTTGGAAGTTCAGTATGGCAGGGCTTGACAAATTTAATTTACTTTTAGGAGCCAGAAACAAAATCTAGGAGCCAGACAACAGCACATTCACAAAACAACACACAGAGACAGTCAGCCAGTCACATTCATACAGAGACAGCCAGTCACATTCATACAGAGACAGTCAGTCACATTCATACAAAGACAGTAAGTCAGTCACATTCATACAAAGACAGTAAATCAGTCACATTCATACAAAGACAGTCATATTCATACAAAGACAGTCGTCAGTCACATTCATACAAAGACAGTCGTCAGTCACATTCATACAAAGACAGTCAGTCAGTCACATTCATACAAAGACAGTCAGTCACATTCATATAAAGACAGTCAGTCAGATCCACACACATCCAGAGACAGTCAGTCAGATCCACACACATCCAGAGACAGTCAGTCAGATCCACACACATCCAGAGACAGTCAGTCAGATCCACACTTAGCCAGACCCACACACATCCACACTTAGCCAGACCCACACACATCCACACACACACATCCACACTTAGCCAGACACACACACATCCACACTTAGCCAGACACACACACACATCCACACTTAGCCAGACACACACACATCCACACTTAGCCAGACACACACACACATCCACACTTAGCCAGGCACACACACACACACATCCACACTTAGACAGACACACACACACACACACACACACACACATCCACACTTAGCCAGGCACACACACACACACACACACACACACATCCACACTTAGCAAAGCACACACACACACACACACACACACACACATCCACACTTAGCCAGGCACACACACACACATCCACACTTAGCCAGGCACACACACACACATCCACACTTAGCCAGGCACACACACGCTTAAAAGAAAAGAGAAAGGAAAAAAAAAAAAGAGAGAATGACTCCCCCTTCCTGCTGTTTTACCTTATTGCACGGGAGGGGGATTTCTACTGCAGCTTGGTCCATAGCACAGACCGTCTGCACGCTACTGCTGATCGGTGGAATGTCTCGTGACACCCGCCGATCCGACACTACAGCGCTGCGAAAGAATAATACCGGTACTTTTTTTTTTTTTTTTATCTAACCTCAGGACGGTGGAGCGCCATGTGCTGCTGATCCTACCCGGACCTGGCGCCCGGGCTTTGTCGAGCCCTGCAGTATGGTGTCTGCTAATGGAGTGGAACATAGGACACTGCACATTCACATACGATTTTGGGGGTCAGTCAAATTACCCCCCAACATGCTTAAACAACTCGCCCTATTAGGCTGCTATAGACGAACATCAGCAATGTGCAGAAAAATAGTTGTATAGTATATATACTAATATACCCAACATGTCTACACTGGCAAAGAGGAGATCTAGAAATATACTAAGGACCTTAAGGCAACATAATAATAAAAAAAAAAAGAAAGAAAAAGTTAAGGGATCCACAAAACTGTCTAACTATTAATTAACCCTGTCACACTGGAATACTGGAAATATAATATTAGTATTGTTGCCCCTATGGTGATGTAAGAAAATAACTAAAAAAAACTGCCAGGTTAGTATCATAGTAAGTGTAATCAACATCATCAAAGTGGCAACTATTGCTTCAATGATTTTTCCATCAGCTAAGTCTCATGATTCTGGCTAAGCATCATGGGAACAATAGTCCACAGGAGCAAACAGGTACAAGTATACAGGTAAAATGAAACCTATTAGAGATATACCAGCTCCCCACCTTTCCATCTTAGGTGGATGTTAAAGGACATTGAAATATGCTACAGTATTCCTTCCAGAGAAACCAAATTCTAGGAATGGACATAACATACAGATCTGCACAGATTCTAGAGCAATATAAACTATTTGTAATTTCTATTTCCTACTATATATTATTTAAAAAAAAGAAATTTCCAAAGGAAACAAGTCACAACTTGTTTATCTATATTAATGTGAACCCTTGGGTGTCGGTGGCTTGTAAGAAAAATTATACTTTGTTTGAATGGAGGGGGGAAATTAGAGATTTTGATGCTTTTTCTGAGACTCACTTCTGACATTGGTTTGCTGGCTGGTTTTTATTAAAATACTGAACTTCACTAAAACTAGTAAAAGAAGCAATACCCCTCTCTCTCTCTCTCTCTCTCTCTCTCTCTCTCTCTCTCTCTCTCACTCTCACACTCTCACACTCTCTCTCTCTCTCTCTCACACTCTCTCTCTCTCTCTCTCTCTCTCTCTCTCTCTCTCTCTCTCTCCTCATCAGGAGTCTGACCAATAGTAACATTGAATGGAACTCAGGACCAGCTCTTCTGCATTTAAAACTAAATAAGCTTCCTAAAACTGACCAATTAATAACCATTCACTGCCTAGTGGCAACAAAGGTCCTGATAGCCCGAGCTTGGAGATCAAGCAAACCTTTCGTGAAAATACATCTGACTAACCAACTAGCATTCCAAATAAGGATGGAAAGGGGTTTGAGGGGCTCACAAAAAACCCCAGTAGATGGAGTGTATGAGCTATACACAGTATTACTTAGCCAGCTAGCACAGATCTAAAAGAAAAACAGTAGGGAATCATGATAAGTTGTCAACAGAAGTGCAAATAGATAATATTTAACTCCCATCATTGTAGAAGGGAAAGGAAAGGGGGAAGAGGAAGAGAGGAGAAGGAAAAAGGGGAGAAAAAAGTAAATCTTTTGACTTTTAATCCTGAAAAGACTAGGACAGGAATTTTCATCCTCCGAATGCTCCCCAAATGGCAGGGGATAGGTCTCTTGGTTGGTCGGTCAGTCGGATGTGGGTCAATGAGAGTTAATGGATATAAAGGATGCAGTCAGATTTTTGTAGTTGATTCAAATGTTCAATACAGACTCTATGCATTCAACCAATGGCTAAATGCCGGGATGTCTCATTATATTTCCCCACACGTATATGTTTTATATACTTGTCTTGTGATAATGTATGTATTGTAATTGTGTCTTTTTTATATTTGTTACTGAAGAAAATAAAAAGATTTAACATAAAAAAAAAAAAACTAGGAAGATTGATAATAATATCTGTTCCGGTCAATAGCAAGAACATGGTAGAAATTCAGAAAGGATTACTTAGGTTACAAGTAATAAGGCAGTGGGAAAAACACTCACTTTGCTTAGAGAGGACCTGTAAGTGCATTAGATCAAGTAGATCAATCAATCAAGGATTGTTACTACGAAGATACAAATTAGTTCAGGGACATGACCAAAGCTATTTTAAAGATCCTAATCCTTTAATTATTGTTCCTAATATCACATTCATACTGAGGGAAATGGTCATATTTTGAAAGTGTTCCTTTCATCGCGTACTTGTCTATATCATCTTGAAAACATATAGAGAAGGAAGTGTAAACAAGAACATTGCAGTCTTGCCAGTGACAAAGGGATATTGGCAGTTCAGGTAAAGTAATCTGGCTCTAGCAATTCAGATGAATTAAAGTGGACTGAAGTGTAGAGGGATGTGAATGAGGGAGGCTGATGATAAAGAGATTTACAGCACTTGAGAAATGATGAGGGAAAGGATTAAGCATTACAATTTTTGGCTGTCTGAGATGCAGAACTAAAATTGGCAAAATTGGAAATGTTACAAAGGGAAAATTGACAAGATTTGTGAAGCAATAAATTAGTGGAAAAGCAACACAGGTTTAAAGGATCTTGCTGCGGTGTGGAGAAAGATGTGGTTTCATACAGTGGTATATACTGGGAATAAAGCCCTATGTATATCTATAGTTGTTTACCATGATCAAACTCTGCAGCTAGGACAAATGATTAACACTACAATGATTCTAAGAGTAATAGCTAGAAAATAAAAATAGTAATAATGAAATTGATATGTGAAGCACGGGCAAAACGTTAGGAAAATGTGCCTCAAAACAGAGGAATCTATTCACTAAAAGGTGAATAAAGGTAAAATGAGCATTTAATCTCACCAATTTAACTAAACATTGTGCAGATACAAACCTGGTTAGTTTCCCCTGCTAAGCAAACTTATGAGTATTACCCCTGCACAATGTATAGATAAATTGAGATGACGTGTTCATCTCACCTCTACTCACTTGCAACTCGCATTTTAGTGAATAGCCCCTAGAGTATGAGCAAAAGTAGCAAGGTCTTGGAGAAAAATGTCAATTTGTGTAAAGTGAAGTCGTCTCTCTAGTTCATGTCCCTTCTCTAGTTCATGTCCCTTTCCCCCCATAAAATGTGGTGCTCTTGGTAAATGTCAAATGATCACCATTTTTGTTACTTTATGTATGCTGTGTTCATCCTCTTCAACTGCAATATATCAAATCGGTGAAAGGTTTTCACTTGGAGCATTTAAAGTGGCACAGGGCTGAGGGCAATTTATCCAGGTACTTGTACAGGGGGATATTAAAGAACAATTAAAGTTTTTTTTTTTTTTATAAAAACCTTGCTTCCTTAGAGTTAAAAAACATGTCCCCCTTCTCCCAAGAAAACCTGTTGTGTATATTTATAGATGGAGGCTGGTTTTGGTAGGTGTCTCCCTCTGCTAGGTCATCACCATTGTTTTTACATTGGATCAGTCTAGTTAAGGAATTCTCCACTCCCATGTAGAAACAAGGGTCCCTCGCTGAATCAGAAGAGAAAGACGGCTGCTGACCTGATCAGACTGCCTGCTTCCCATGGTTGCTCCCAGTCATAGGATAAACTGGCATGTACTTTCAAAGGTACATGTCCGTTTATTAACATACTAGGTACAAGTGAAAAATAAAGTTCAGATGCCATGTAAAGCCAACATGTTTATCTTGCTCTAAAGCATGGTGAGGGCTGGCTAGGAGGTCGGGTAGGCAGCTGCTTTACTTGCTGGGCTGGAATTGCATCTCTTTTTACTTGAAAATGCTGCAGTGCAAGGCACTTTCTAACCAATTGCCCAGTCTATCTATCAATCTCTGTACATTATCTTTCAGTATATCTGTCTGTTTGTATCTCTCTTTAAGGATAAAATATGGGCTGATAAGGTTGCAACATGAACCACTACATTGTTTTTACAACCCGAGACAAAAATTGCCAGCTCTACCCTAACATAAAGGAAAGTGGCTAATGCTGCTAATAAAACTATTTTTAAATTAATGATGTATATTAAAATACCATTATTTCTTTATTTTTGATACTGCATAGCAAGGTAGCTTCCATCTTAAGTGACAACGAGGCCCACTTATCATACTGTACTTGTTCTCTCTTCCGATGGTCGAATCTGTGGCGTTCTGACGTAAAAACTAATTTGAGATGGCAGCTCCATAGGCACACGAGGTAGAGGAAAATGTAATTTCTTTTCTGTTAAAATAAAAAAAAAACTTTAATGTATAATATTTTTTTATCCTGTCATGGCAGTTGACCTTTGAGCTACTCTTGTCACTGTCAGTAGCAGAGAAGGGCTGCATAGCTACATGATCATATTGTCACTTTTCACCAAAGTCGGAAGAACCGATCAAATACATCGAAAATGATTTTATATACTCTTCAAAATATACACGGAGAGTGCTGGGAAATATATTGAACTTTTTGATGAAAGAACTGTCGCTTTCCTGATCCACCATGTCTGAGACATATATATATATATATATATATATATATATATATATATATATATCACAAAAGAGCTGCCATGTAAATATGTGTCACAAGATTCATATGACCATTCTACACATTATAGTATTCTTAAAGTGAACTGTTTGGCTCTGGCAGACTTAGAAAAGGAGAGGGCAAAACAAAACAGACAATTTTAGACCAAATGCCCTATTGCAAACAAAAAAAAAATGCCTCCGCAAAACAAGCAAAATCCCACACAAAATCTCAGTGTTGCCCCCTTCTGGTTGAACATGAGTGTACAACACAGAAGTGTTCAGCCATGTTTTTTTCAGATGTGAAAAGGATAAGATGTTCAGTGATTTTGCATAATGATAGATTTGGAAAGCGTATTTGCTTCTGCTTGTGAATATATTATATAGTTAAACATTGACTGAATTATTTTAATATACCAATCTATAGGGCAAATTCTAAAATCCACATCAACAAAGCACTTATCACACCATGAAATCTTTATTTACATATGTCCCATACTTTGACCATGATTATAGAATACCAGAGTGTTGTGACAAAGATGGAAAAACAAAGGTGAATGCAGAATAATTTACAAAAATTGTGTTACCAAGGAAACAGACAGAGATGTTGCTGGTTAATGCTTGAATAGATATGTTTAGATGGTACATTTGCTAACTAGAATGTATACATATTTTCCAGAAATTAATAAAAAAATTCACTTCTTTCAATATAAAAAAAAAAAACTTTTTAGCAGGTAAAAGCTGTGCATATTAGAAAATATCACTTCCTTACCATTATGTGTAACAGACAGCAACATCTACCAACTTCCACACACATATCACCAAGATCTGGAGTTGCGCAAAACTTGTCACCGGCGCAGCAATATAAGCACACAGATGTGTGCACAGATATGGCTCACTACACCCATGTGCCCCATGCTCCTCCAATATGGTGCTCTCTTCCGTCACTTTATTGCTGTTGCTAGAGTGCCCCTATAAAAAAAAAAAATCTGCCATTATTTATTTTACAGTTAGTTATGTTAAAGGGACATTCAAACTTGTTTAAGGGTTAAACATGTCCTGGTTTTTTAAATTAAACCTTATGTGTATCTTAATAGATACACAAGGGTTTACTATCTGCTGTGTCTCACATGGGAGACACAGCAGTTCTGGATTGTCACGTGCTGGCGTTTGGCTCGCCCCGCTCTGACAGCCGAATGCGAGGGTCTCTCATTGCCAGCATGCCAGCATGCAAGCATGGCAGCTGTCGGTCAGAGGATAAACTGGCGTGTACTATCAAAAGTACACACCAGATCATCCTCATACTAAGGACAATGGACATTTCACTTGTGCTTCTAGATTAGAAGCACAAGTGGAAAAAAAAAACGTTTAGTGTCCTTTTAAGACAGTCACTTTAGCTAATCAGCTGAGAGGCTGCTGCCATTGCTCTACTATTTTGCAGCATTTACTGCATGGGATTCGCCTATGTTGATTTAAGAGCACTGTTTATGACATTTTTAATAGCCCTTTACTGCTTACTTGTAGCACTAAACTGAAAGAAAATTTTATCACTCTACTGAAAGAAAAGTAATAAGATACATCTATATTGAGAGAGGTACATCCAAGTCTTTTGTGCTAAAAATATAGAACAAATAGCCGTTCTAAGTATTACAAATGAAACTTTTCCTCAAAAATTGACCCCCCCCCCCCCCCCAAATTTGCATAATCGTTTCATTAAGGGATTTTAAATTCATGTTTAATGACAAACTGTATTTCCTTTTTTTGTAAATCCCATCTGCAGAGTAATTAAAAAGCACTGGAGTTTGGAAGAGCTCAAACCCATTGTGGAATTAACAAGAACAGCTAAACATTCACTAGATGTGTGTGAATTACTGATCCTAGAATAGTATTCTAAGGAGTCATGATTTGCTATAATATGCTCTGATGTAGGATCTCAGTCTTAAAGTGAAATAATGCTTTTAAATGACAAGTCTGTTACAGAATGGATGGTTTGCTCATTAGCGACCTTTGTGAGTAAAACAATGCATACTAAATGTAAGAAAAGTTCCAACTTTGCTGTTATCATGGAGATGGGTGAATTGACTTTTTTCCGAAGAAAGGACTATACTAGTTTATTAGTGGAGAGTCAAGTTTATTTATAACGATGGGCAAATGAGAACACTATCTCCTAGGAGATCCTAGTACAGTCTACAAATGGTAAAACAAATTTAAACTGTATTAGTACATGGTGTAAAAAATGACCTTGAAACCAATGTTAAGTCTAAGAATACAATAGCTTGATCAGTATTTTTCTTTTTAAGAAAAGGGGGCACCATACCAGTACATAGAACAGAAATTCTGACAACGTGAATCTCAGCACTGCACGATGCTGTAGCAGCACCTGTACAATATGTCTTCTCCTCAACACACTTAAAGTGACAATGACAAAAAAATAAAAGGGACCAAGGTGCACTTTGTGCAAAAATCCCAAAACAACAATAAAAGGTAAAGTTGCGACCTTTAAAGTAATGAAATAGTCGATGTGATCTTCATTCGGTGTAGAACAGCATATAAAAAGAGAGGACAGAAGGTTCAACAATAGTGTAATATTTCCAGTATTAAAATGACATTGTAGTACCCAATATTGCACTACATATGTAGGCTTTGCTTGGCTTAGCTGGCTTCCAATATGGAAGAATTTCCAAACACTCCGGGTAGTGTCCATATAGGATCCCCATGTAATGCAGTAAAAACAGGAATCAGATGCCAATTAGACATGTGCAAAACTAACATTTTCGTTTAGTTTTCGTCCATTCGGACGAAAATGTTATTTATTTAGTCTAAAACGAATTTCGTTCATTACTGCATTCGTTTCAGACGAAATTCGTTCATTATTTTCGTTTCGTTTTATTCGTTCGTACGAATCAATTGACCTACACAGTCCATAAACCGAAAGTCTATAAACCAAACTTCTTTCAGTTTATAGACTTTCGGCTTATGGAATACATGTAATGCTATTGGCTTTCTATAAACCGAACTAGAGTCCCCATTCATAAGAATTTCTTATGAATGGGGCTCTCGTTCGGTTTATAGAAAGGCAATAGTATTACACGTATTCTATAAGCCAAAAGTCTATAAACTGAAAGAAATTTGGTTTATAGACTTTCGGTTTATAGAATACATGTAATTCTATGTATTCTATAAACCGAACTAGAGTCCCCATTCATACGGATAGGTCAATTGACCTAATTGTATGAATGGTGACTCTATTTCGGTTTATAGAATAGCATTGTAATGCTATTGGTATTCTATAAACCGACTCTATTTCGGTTAATAGAATGCCAATAGCACGAATGGACAAATGATTTTCATTTATTAACCATTCGTTCATTCGTCTTTGTTAGTTTAGCATTTTCGTTATTCGTTTTTCGGACGAATGGACGAAAATGCTATTTTCGGACGAAAATGCATTCGTCCGAAAACGAATGCACATGTCTAATGCCAATATACACATAACACATTTAATTAAAAAACGTAGCAATTGACATATAGGCTCAGGATATTCCATCGAGAAGATACAGGATACACATGGATAGCTTTTCAATTCACTTCATAAATACAAGTATACACAGCTCAAACATCCACTACGCGATTCACCACAGAGTGGGCTTCATCAAGCGGATAATCACAGTGGTACTTTCTCTAATTAGGCTCTTTTCAGGGTTGAGACTATTACTTAAATTATTTGCTATTTTTATTGGTTTTGGTCATTTATTTTTCTGATATTATTATTTCAACTTGTGTTATGCAAATACATTGCAGATGACCAGATCCACTTTTATTTACTTGTCACTTTAGTATTGTCTCTTCCTCCCAAGATTTATCCTAATTTCCTGTAATGTGGGAGGCTGGGGGAAAGAGCATGAGAGGGTTTGTGTCAGTGCTACTCAATATTACATTGGTTCTGTAAATGCACAACATGCATTCACTGGTATCCAATATAGTGGACAGTGAAAATCTGGACTGTGGGATAGTGATCTTGAATCAGGGACTGCCATGCTCAAACCAGAAAGGTTGGCCATTTTAAATTTGCAGTGATAACATTTACCAAGTACCTGTTTTTTCAAATCGGACTCATGTAAATATGTTAACAAAAAAACCCTTTTATGATCAGATTTTATCAATGGTTGAACATCACTTTTGCTTGAAATATCTTCAAATGCGTTATTCTGAAGAGTCTTAAGGTGTTAATTCTATTTCCTACCATAGCTTTAGTCTGTAATAAATTGAACATTTTAGCCATCATTCTGTTAAAAAAAAAAATATTATATCGAACATCAAAGCCTGCTTTCCTCTTACCATGAGATATGCCCTTGTGTCATCCATAGCATTCTATCTATAAAAAGCTCCCCAGAGAGTTCTCAGCATTGACCTTGAATGTTCCTGTTTATAATAATCATATGCCTTCACAGACACCTCTTTTCCAGAGTGAACAAAACCAATCTGGACAGCCTGTCCTCATAACTAAAACCTTCTATTCCCTTAACTCATTTTGCTGCATGTCAGTGAATCCTTTTCTAGCTCCCAAATGTGTTTTCTATATTCTCCATATTCAAGGCGATGTCTTATGCAGGATTTCTAAAGTAATGTTACCTAAAATGATCTCCTTTGTGAGTCTATCAACATGGAAGCATTCCAATAAGGAGATTGGACTTAAGTAGTGTTAGAGAGGCGCAAGTAAACTTGTAAACATGCTGATGTGTTCATTGACGTTTGTCTGTGGTGACACATATAACAGCTACCACATTACCAACCCTTCCTCACACTATCACAGTTCCACCAATAGTTCCAGAAAACAGTATGTATCTGTCATATTCGTTAACATTCCTCTGTGTTTTTTAACTATATGCCCAATGTAACCGTTAATGCTGTTACTATAGTAACATTCCTGACTATCCCTCAAAGTACCAGTGAATTTCAAGTGTATATATTAAACACACGTCTCATAGGTTAAAGTGGGCATATGCATATATATCCCTAACGGGAATATGCAGGACTCAAATGGAGCGCACCATAGAGCTATCTACGGGTGAAATCCTGTGCTCTTTCAACCTGAAATAGGCAAAGGACGGATTGGGCACATTGGCTAAAGCTAGAACATGTTTATAGCGGTAGATAAGAAATGGATTGATTAGAGAGAGACAGGTGAAAGAGGAGTTTGGTGGTAAAATAATCAGATATTTATCTACCAGAAGTGAATTTGCTCCAATCTTTTAGTTTCTATATAATCACTACATGATCTACTGAATATAGACTTAAATTGTTCTAGATCATTCAAAAGAGCATTTTTCGGAATACAAATCTTACATTTTGGTCTGATTTTTGGTCATATTTGTTTCGGGATTTTGGCCTGCACTTTTTTCTTTTTTTCCCCAGAGCAATTCATATTTCTCTGTTGGATTCATTAGTTGGATTCATTTTATTTTTGGGTAGCCCTTTCCATGGACCGAAGATGAGGACACATTTCAGAAGGCATACTTTTTCTCTGTAGGCCATTCTTTGGGTGCTAGAGGGGTGGACAGTGATATTCAGTGCCCACCCCTCTGGCACCCAAAGAGTGGGTTTTATTTTCAGGTATTATTAATGGTTCATCCTGAGCAAGGTAGAAGTAGGGAAGGATAGGTAGGTTTTTGTTTTATGAAAAAAAAAATTGTCAGGTCTGGGAATCATACCCCCAGCATCCACCCCCAGCATCACGATAGCTAGTGATAACCACAGTTTTATTCTACACAACCACACTACGAAGCTAATGAATAGGCTCAATTTAATATCTAATCTAAATCAAAAACATTTACCAATCATTAGCATTTTTCAACAAATACTAATTACCGTATTTGCTCGAATATAAGACGACCCTGATTATAAGACGACCCCCCAAACTTTGGATATTCCTTAAGGAAAAAAACTAAAAGCCTGAATATAAGACTACCCTATAGGAAAAAAAAGTTTAACTTGTATAAATTCACATGTAAATTGCTTTTTAATATTTAATAAAACAAATGATGGTATTAAACAAATGCATTTCTTGTTTGTTTTTTCCTTTTATGTGCTAATGCTGCCTCTCTCTCTCCCCCCGTTATCTGTCTCTCCCTCCCCCAAAACTTTTCTCTCTCTCTCCACCTCCCTCCCTCATTTTATCTCTCTCTCCCCCCTTCCCCTTGTCTCTCTCTCCCCCTTCCCCTTGTCTCTGTCTCCCCCCTACCCTTCTCTCTCTCTCTCTGTCTCCCCCTCTTCCCTTGTCTCTCTCTCTATGTCTCCCCCCCCTCCTCTTGTCTCTCCTTCTCTGTCCCCCCCTCCCCTTGTCTCTCCTTCTCTGTCTCCCCCCCCCCCCACTTTGTTTCTTTCCCTGGTGGCTAGTGGGGGCAGCCGGCTGTCCGTCATAATAGATGGAAGTGTCAGGCAGCATGGAGGATGTCTGTACGTATTGTGCAGACATCCCCTGGCTGCCCAGATATCCCTGGTGGTGTAGTGGAGGCAGCTGAGGATGTCATCCTCCGCTGCTGCCCGGCACTTCCGCCGGGACTTTTATGATGAAGCCGGAAGGACGCGGCTTCATCATAGAAATCCCGGTCGGTCGTGCCGGGCGGCAGCAGGGGATGTCTGCTCTCATCGCGCAGACATCCCCAGGCTGTTAGAGAGGGGGATCCAGGTCCCCTGCTGCTCTGGGGGGGACCTGGATCCCAGTCTTATAATCTGACCTCGATTTGAGGTCAGATTATAAAATGACCTCGAATGTAAGACGAGGAGTCTTTTTCAGAGCATTTGCTCTGAAAAAAACCTTGTCTTATATTCGAGCAAATACGGTACTCACTCATAGCAATGATCTTTATGCCTTATCAAAGTTATAAGGCATAATAAAAGTATAGCAACAATAAATGCAGTTACACATTCAGACACTTCCCAAACAATATCACAGATTAGTTGTGACTATAATATATATCAAAATGTCCACACAACAAGCAATAAAACTATTTATAACCCAAATGTTACATGAATAACAAATGATTGTTATTAGGGGTTTATTCATTGACCGCCAAATTCTACTAACTTGGCTGAACTCTGTGTAATTTTGGGCAATTTGCATAAGCCAGAAATGTGTTAATTTATAAGACAGAATGTGAAGCTACGCATTTCCTTATATCACCATTGATTTTACCATTCCAGTTTTGTAAAGTACGTAAAGAGATTATAATGTCTATTTAAATGAATATCTCACCAACTCGTATTCTGACATATATGCATGTAGGGTACAGGTTTCTAGTGTGACCTGCTCTATCCTTGTTGTGAAATCACATAATTGTATCCATCCATGGCTACAAACCACATTTTGGATGCAATTCTACTGCTTAATAGTCCACAGCAGATTGTCACGCTGCATGACATTAACATACGATGACCTCACAATGCATAGTTAACAGACTATCAATTGCATTGTTGGCAGATGAAAAAAGGTAGACATTCCAGCAAAAAAAAAGCATAGCTATGCAAAATTATAGATGCTGTTTAGATTGTAAGCTTATATCAGTTTGTCCCTGTCCGTTAATTTATTTTATCTAAAAAGTGTTTCACCAGGAAGAATACATTGAGATTTCTCTCGTTTTCAAGTATGTCCTAAGGACCAAGTCCAGAATGGCATTAAACAATGTTTCACATTTAACGGCAGGGTATGCGCATACATACATACATACAAATATGTATACAGGACAGTTGGGGAGAGAACATGCAGGGTACACAATTATTGATATAAAGTCAAAGAGAAAGCAGACATGTATGGTGTGTATAAATAGGAGTCTAAGCTAAAAACAGGTACATTCTTGTTGTTAGCTTACAGCCAGTACCTAATGCAATGTATGTAGGAGAAACAGGCCAAGCATTGCATAAATAATTCAATTCCCTCATACATACTACCAATCACAAAAAAAAAACAGATACACCTGTTGGAGAGCATTTCTGTCAACCTGGACACAGTATCCAGGATGTGAAGCTTTTGGTACTGATGGGATTGTTTTGCACACAGATGGAGAGAAAAATATGAGAGGTCAAATTAATATTCCAGTTTAAGGCCTTAATCACTTCCCTTTATAGAGACGGTGAATTCATCTCCAGAAATAACCCAACTAATTAATTATCTTTTTACAAGCACTGGATTGCTAAAGTGGACTTATTTCCAACTACAAACATTTGACACCTTCATGGATCTGGCATGAATTTAATGATTGTATGGCTCCGCTAACCAGTGAGTGGAGAGATCAGAGATGCTCTGACCTAACTGGTTTTATCTCTTGGATCTCTGTAGAAAGGACTGATTTACCGCTGAGAACATTCTTCAATACCCTATGTTTTTCTTGCCCTTTTTTTAAAACTGTTAACTATGTTTTGTAATTAGGAATTTGTTTTAGACTCATTTATGCCTGAGGAAGGGACCTAGCAACTTGGTCTTCAAAGTTTGCATCCACACTCTCAGTTAGCCAATAAATAGTATAATTTTAACCCTACTTGTATACTGATGGTAGATCATTTATAAACAGCATGGGTAAATAGACCAGGGTCCAAAGGATGGATCCTTGAGACACTCCACAATTAATCGGCAAAAGGAGGGAGAAAGCATCTGTAACGGACACATATTGAGCTCTATCAGTGTTGCTGTCGTGGTCGGCTGTATGCTAAATTATGGTAAATAACTAATAATACTAATTTAATAAATATTTATTAAGACAAACAGGACTAACAGTACAAAAATAAATTTCTTTGATTCGAGAATACAGATAAATGATGTAAAGATGAATACCAAAAGACGTTGTGAAATATATAATATACTTTATTTATACCTCTGGCGGTAAAAACAATATATCTAAAAGGATATCACAAACAAAGTTACAAACATACAACTGTTATATTCTATATAGCATTGTATTAATTAGATATCACGTGTACTTAACTTCAGAGAGGTTCAGCAAAGCACATGGCTGTGTCCAAAATGGCTCCTGATTCCAGGCCAATAAAGGATGATTTTGAAAGAGGTTCTGCAGCAATTACTTTATACTTTTAGTTACAAATACTAGGCATTAAACTAAACCCTAGCTTCTTGGCACTTAAACTTAGCACAAGAGGAAAGCTTTACTTTTAACTAGAAATAGTTTCAGAGCTCTTGATTTCTCTGACCATGCTGTTTCCTGGTCCTACCACAATGTGTTCCCTTTGTTTCCCCCACACAGGCTAATGTCCAGCCTCTACTCCCCCCTCCAGGATTTACCTGGTGGAACAAAGAGTCATCACTCACACCCATCACTCACTCACTAGTGACACCTTTAGGAGTAATGCACTTCTGAGACAGCGCTATATATATGAAACAAAAACACAAACAACATATACCACTGGGTTTGTTTACTTGGCCAGGTATTTAGAACAATTGCATATTATTTGCACTAAAAACAACTACGCCCCACAGTTTTTAGTGCAAACAATACCCAATTGTTCTAAATACCTGGCCAAGTGAACAAACCCAGTGTGTAAGGGATTTTGTACATTTATTGTGTTTTATGTTACTATGTGTATCTGTGGTCCCAATTTCTGACCCCTATTTTCTCATAGTATGCTTAACATCCATGTGACCACCTACCTACACGTCCAGTGGCCTTGGTTGTTTGTGTTTTTGTTATTTATTTTTACTTTTATATTTTCTCTGTAATACATGTTATAATTTATATATATCTGTCTCCAGAGTGTGTGTTGTTACTCTTCCCCCCCTTTTTCATATATATATAGCGCTGTCTTACTTTGTAATTAATTGTTCCTTTCTTTATAGTGGTATCTTCCATTGCATTCCAATACTAACACTAGCTGCTTGCAAAATATTTTTTTTCAATCAGAGTAGCTTGCTACTCTCCATATTTTAAGATTGTTGTCTTCAGTCCATCTTCTCCGGTCTACATACTTTTATACCAGTTTATGGGTTAGGATTGCATTTATATTGTGTTTGATTTCTTCTCTTTAAATTATTTTGATATTATTACTATTTTTTATTTTATTAGCGCTGTGCCTATATTTTCTTTCAGCTGATTTTCCACTTTTTAGGAATAATCCTAAAGGTAAAATTGTGAAATTATTCCCTTGTCAATGGGGGGTTCTGTATTAAAACCCCGCACTGCATGTCGGAAGTTTTATAAAAAGGCTAATGGTGATTGTGATCTTGGATACATCCCAACACAACAGACCCTGTTTGGCAGATGTTCCCCAACACAAATCATGCACTTTTCAGCGTCTGATTTTTTTTATACATAGGCTGCACCAGGGTATCGAGCACCGGCACAATTGAAATGTACGTATTCTGCAGAGTCTGCTTTGTCGCACAGAGACCAGTATTTGGAGCAATCTGTGTGTGCGCTGCATTTATACATGACCCCCATAATATTCTATGGACTTTACCTTGCACATGATGTAATAATGACACAGAAGGACACTTATGGATAGTTCAAAAGACTTCTTAACAATGTTTCTGACTTCCAGCCTATCTATAACTTTGAACACACCTCCAGCAGGAGAAGAGATGATCACCTCCTCTTCACTGCTTACTTTTGTGCTGTATACAAACACGTACCAATCACCGACAGTGATGGGTCAACTCTCTCTCTGCAGTCACAAAGCTATCCTCTGTGTGATGGACGTTCTCTAGTCTTTGCTTTCATTAATTGTGAACCATTCAAGAGTGTTAAAATAAAATACATAATAACCACTTATAAAATCAACTCCAATATTCCTAGTAGTCAGCTTACAACCTACAATTTGTCACCGTTATGTCCGCTTTGTGAATTTCGTCTAGGGGATTTTTGTCCCTTTTTTTTCTTAAGGCAGTCTTAATATGCCTGTTTGACAAAAATATGTATTACAAAGATCCAGTAGAGACTGTACCTTTAACATTTAACTAGGGCATTAAAGGAGAAGTGATTCCATTGGACATCTTATGGTTTACGCCTTCTAACACCACCTAAAAGCATGATAATGTCCATTTCATTTTTAACTCTGAACATCAAGTATTCTCTTGAAAGTTATTCTGGTAAGTATATTCTATTTTCCAAAGGCAAATTGGGCTTCCCATCAGTTTCAATAGCCTGGCAGACAGCATGAAAGCAATGATATGTAGTTAGTTAAAATTGTCTTTTCACTTTATTGCTTTCAGTCCTCCATGGTGTCTGACATATCAGAGGGAATATACTTATTACGCCACATACAATGGCATAAATCAAATAATATTCCCTCAGTGTTATAGGGTGTTTATTGTCACATAGAGAGTGAAACCTTTCATAGCACAACTCAGTGAACACATAAACTGGTATTCTTTCAGGTAGGCTCTAGGAAACAAAGTGATATAAACCCCCAAAATATGATGTGGTTATTATTTTAATATAATAGTATGTAGCAAACATGCAAGTAGTGGAAGGAAACCCCATAAACCATGAACGATCTTTATCACCTCCATATTTTGTAGAAAACAGTCATTTGTTTTATAGAGTGGAGGAGATAAGTGAAGAGGTTGAGTGTGTAGTGGTACCACAATTTTATAGAAACCTAGTTCTTAAATTGGCCCATAGTCATGTGGGGGTAACTGGGAGATCTAGAGAAAGAGTGTGTTATTGGACTGCTATTTATTCTGCAATAGAGAGGTTTTGTAAGTCTAAACCAGGATGTCATTAAAATGTACCCTTCAAGGCTTCCCCTGTACCTCTACCTATCATAGTATCAAAACTAGGCCAAGTAGGTTGTGGAAGAACCTTGCTACAGGGCATATGGTAGAGTCTGTCTGTACCTCACAATGCATGATGGATAACAGACGGGGCTGGATGATATAGACAGGCTGGTTTGTACAGGCAATGATGGTAAGGGCAAGCTGGACTGGAGAGTATGTACTGGGCTGGTAAGTACACACAGAGTTGGCAGATAAAGGCAAGACTGGAGGATACTAACAGGATTGGATGGCCAAGGTAGAACTAAGCACTGAAACAGGGCTATGATTACGTAAAAACATAAAAGGCTGACTGGCACAAATAGGGCTAGTGTCAGCCCTGCCTTCGTACTCTGCCCTATAAGAAAATCCGTTACAGGATTGAAACGTCGCCAAGTGTGTGAATAAAGTTTTCCACTTCACACCGAGTGCTGGTGTCTGCATTGATTATTTCTAAAAATATTGGGTGACAGGAGACAGAAGGGGCCCACCAACAACTATAAAAATATAAAAGTACATCATATGGTTAAATCCTTTTTACTTTAATAAAAATATTGTAATTTCAATAAACTGGAACTTGAGATATAAAAAATAGACATATAAATAGTATATTGCACTTACCAAATGATGAACTGTATCTTTACCTCAATGATAACATAAATCAGGTCTGTATATGTGGCATAAATATCTACTACAGACTAAATATGGTCGAAAACCCCATAACTCAAATAAAGAAAAAACGTAGTTAAGGAATGGTTGCATTGTCTATTGTTGGTTAAACATAAACTTTCTGTAGGGAGAGTAAGGAATGGACTATTTCTAAATTTCCACTGCCCTGCATCGCCATGTATTGAATGAAATAAAAACAAACCTGGGGTCATGTATAGAAAATCCACTAAAGAAAAAGGATAAGAAAAAATCAACAAATATATCACAAATATGAGTTTGCCCCTCAGAAATTGTATGCACTTAACCTTTTGTAAATGCGTCTTCATGGATTAGAATCTCCGTTATTCGGTCCACCTAATAATGTTCACTGTCATGACACTCATCATAACAGTAAGGAATACAGTGCACACAAATAGCGCCGAGTCCTTTACTTAAAGTAAATTGTTCATATGGAAGAGTTTGGAAGAGAGGATTAAGGCACAAATATATACTGAAAGAGAATAAATCAATAGATTTAAGGGGGAGAAAGAGTACGTAAAGGAGAGGAGGCCACCTGGCAGCGAAGCCAAAAAAAGGATGGGGCCACATCTTGTGTCCCTAAAAGGTACAGCCATGTCCAAGTTGGGCGGTGGAGTTGCCCGGGGGAGCAGGGTTACATTAGTAGCGTAGTATCATAGGAGCTGATGTGACATGTCAAGAAGGTACGCACGAGACTGTCTCATTAAAATGCCACTGATAATGTGTCCATTAATATGCCACTGATAATTTACTCATTAATAGCCACTGATAATTTGCTCAATAATAGCCACTGATAATTTGCTCAATAATAGCCACTGATAATTTTTCTCACTAATATGCCACTGATAATTTGTCCATTAATAAGCCACTGATAAATTGCTCATTGATAGTCACTGATAATTTGCTCATTTATATGCCACTGATAATATACCCTCCTCCCCCTTCCCAAGTACTTACCTTGATGCTGTTTGTCCCCTGCAGTATGCCCCGCAACATTTCACGTACACTGCGTGCAGGAAATATAACTACTGGAAATGACTGGTCGTCATTTCCAGCAGCTGTGACAGAAAGCTGTGTCCGCATACTGCTGCTGCCTGAACATGACTGTCTGCGTGTGAGACAGTCATGCAGGCAGCGGCTTTGGGCTCCCAGCAATGAATGGGCCCTGGGCAGCTGCCACGTTTTTGTTCGTTTTTTACAATTTGTTTTTAATTTTTTTTTTTTTTTAAAAGGGCCGGGCCCCTGACTGGTTTATCACCCGGCACCCCTTGATGGCCCACTTCATTACGGGTCGACGGGCCCACTTGCCATCAGGCAAGCTGACACCCTAGCCAGTCCGCAACTGCTAATGCAAATAGGAATTAAATACATTCTATGTTTGCAAAGCTACTTATTATTGATCACTCTCAAATAGTAATATTTGGAATGCTTAGTTGTGAAGAGCAAGAATATGAAATGTTTAAGAGTCAGCCTCAGAAAAATCCACAGTAGACGGTACAAATGGATAATGAATATTCCTTGACATGTATGGGCATAAAAGGAAATAACAAAAATATACCCCAGTGGTACAAAAGTTTAACACACTTTGCGCCTCTGGTTGGCACTTGATCATATGGTTTATTTTGTATACCTATGGGTATGTTCACTAAAATTCACTTTGGAGGTCGACTTTTATTTTGACACTGTCAAATTCGGGTCCCGAGTTTGACTTAGAAAATAAACCCAGGTTCGACTCTTCCCCATTGAAAGTAACGGGAGGCAAAATGAGCAAAGCTATTTTTGAGACTACATCAAACTTGGGTGCCAAATTTGACTTAGTCTCAGAATGAAAGTTGACCCCCAAAGTAAACCTTTTTAGTGAATAGACGAAACAGTGTCAACCAAAGGTGTGAAACGTGTAAGACTTTTGTACCACTGGAGATTTATTTTGGGGTTTGTCCTTTTATACCAATACATTTTAAAGCTTATTCACTATCCATTTGTAACTGTGGATTTTTCTATGGCTGACTGTTGCCCATTTCATTGTACTGGGACACCGAGGACTCCAGCTTTTACTGATGAGCCCCTGTTGCTTACTAGCCTGGTTGGCGTTATTTCCTGTCTTTTTTGCAAGAGCAAGAATGGTTATAATTTCCTGATTCTCCATTCTTCCATTCTCCTGGCTTGAAAGCTTGAACTTAGAAATAGCTGTTGTACCTCTCTCCATACGGATAATCGGAGTAAGTATATTTTGAATGTTATGTAACAAAGAGTATTTTATTCTAATGCAATCCAGCACAATAATGTTAAGGTTTCTGATCTAGAGAGAAATAAGTAGATCCCACACAGACCTATAAAATACCAAATACAATAGTGCAGACATATAGTTAACCAGCACCATGAAGCATGATCTGACTCACAGGAAATAAAGAATATGATGGATATCCAATCTATCCATAAATGGATTTCCTCTTTCTCCAGAGTCTTTTATTGAAGTCTGCACACCTGCAGAGCAGTAACGAGGGGGAGTTAATGAGGCACTAGCCTCAGGTACACACAATTGAGGGGGCTCAGCCATGATAGCTGCGTAACTAGACTGAAGTCCGCTCATATAACAGAGCAGCAGGTCTCGAAGCTTCTGCTCTTGAGCGTCACTTATGTCAGACAGGTCAGACCAGAGCGTGGGATATGACATCACCCCCCCCCCCCGCTCTTAGCATGGAGGAACTTGCACTGCATGGACAGGAGGCAAAGACCTACAACTCCCTCAACACCACTAGTTACTAGCAAGAGAGCCTGCCGGACCACAAGTGAGGAAATGCACCTCCCAGACAACTGAGCACTCCGAGAAAGGATAAATCTGATTTAATTTTGCTGCAAAATAAATGCTATGAAACTATATCAAAGGGGGGCACAGTTTTTGACTCTTGCATCCTGGTGCAGAAAGTGCTAGCTACAGATCCGCATACGTGTATTTTTAAAAATTGCCATGAAAAAGAAAAAAAGGACCAGCTGGCTTACATGTGACATATGTATAATCACGGAGTTAAAAAGAAATCAAAAACATTTTCTGTTAATGCAGAGGGTTTTTGAAAAGTTATTTTGCAAAAAAAAAAAGAGAAACCCAATAAATGCATGTTGATATTTTTATGTTAACTGTAAGATTTTATTTGCATATATATTACGGAAAATGGGGTTTCTTAAGATTCCCGTGCCTAGCGCAAGCCAAGATGTAAATCCTGATATGTTCTGTCATTATTTTTTTGCTAAAAAATCGTGCAGGCCATTGGTTCCTGATATACCAAGCTTAATAGTTTGTGTATTGCTATGCACTGTGTATTCCCTGTTGAAATGTCTGAAGAGTTTTGTAATTATGCTTCTTTCAATTTACCATGTGTGGATAACTTTTTCAATTTAACTTTGTTATACTTTTTAGCCTCTGATGTATATTATTTATTTTATTGCTCAGTTACCTTATTTGATAATGATGGGGAAAGAAAACGGTCACTTATAAGCAAATGTACAAATTAATATTTGTTTAATAATATTTCTAAATCTAACAAGGCATGTGTGTCTCTCAAAGCACCCATCATAGAACATTAAAATAATAGTTTAAAAAATCATTAATTGATGGATTGTTCTGTTTGGTTTAACCACATGTATGTTTTATTAGACATAAGAAAACATAACTATTAATAGTTATACATATCTGGACTATATTGTATAAATCCCAGTCAATTTATTTTTAAATTATTTTTAATTTTGTGGAAAATGCTTTATTTATACCATTAATTATAGAAGCTTTTTGAAAATCCTAAGCTTATAGCTTTACATGTCCAGCATATTTTACATTAATAGGGAAATCAATGGTAGTGATCACTGAGGATCTGTAGAGCCGGCGCCAGCGTAACCCCCCCAGCCGCCTTAGGGCACTGCATCGGGGGGCACCAGTAGGAAGAGTGCCAGGAAAGAAAAAAGTTAGCCGGTAGAGGCACTGGTTGGGGAGATGATCTCCCCTCACCAGCCCTCTACACTGCCGTAGTGGAGGACCCTGGTGCAGACCTCAACGGGCGGGGATACCCTGAGTTTTCACTACACACGGAGAGCGTGAGCAGCACTTACTGAGGTCTATGTGTGTGTTTTACACACAGAGCTCATGCTGCTTGTGGCTCCCCGTGAAGCGGACGCTGCACCTTAACCTCTCACCCGGTGCGTTCCGCCCCCTTCCCAGGATCCGTCCATTAAGAATAGAAAAGGGAAAAATCAGAGGAGGGGGAGAGAACAGGGATGGGGAGGGGGGAGAGAGCAGAAATTGACGAGGGGGGGAGAACATAAATTGGAGGACGAGGGGGGAGTGAACAGGGGAGTGGAGAGAACATAAGTTGGGGGAGAAAACAGAGGAGGGAAGAGAACATAAATTGGGGAAGTGGGGGGAGAGAACAGAAATTGGGGGGGGGGGGGGGGGCTAGAGAAAAAGAAAAAAATTGACCAGCGTTCTCTGAGTTGTAAAATATTGTTAAGTTTTCATATCTGAAATGACATCTGAAGGAGCAGATTTATAGTCTACCATTTGCATTAGATGAATGAACAGTTTGCAAAAGTTTGAAACAATTTATCCGTTGGAGATTTGTACTCTTTAAAATGCATTACCTTTAAAGTCATCAATTTGTCACTAACAAATTAATGATCCATTTAAGTGAACTTCCTGTGAATCAACGAGTACCAGAGATTACAGCTAAAAGTACATAACAGTGTTAACAGTAATGAACTCGCTTCATTTAGTCTTCTACAAGTAGAATACGCAATGTTTGATCTATTGCAAGTTTCTTTTTTTCTCACATATGTCCTCATTTAACATATGATAATTGAAATGCTCTAGCTCTCTTTAATGAATAGTATATTTCAACAAAACCTTGAGTCACATTGTCTCTTTTGCCAATAAGTGTATTATTAAAATATAAAATAACAAAACATTTATTTTCTCACAAAATTTAGATATTTTTACAGTCAGTAGAGATACATAGATACACAACTATTTTGCATTAAATGCATCCTTTAACCCTTTAGCGACATGACCCTTTTGACATTTTTCTACCCTTCATGAGCGATAATAGCAGTTTTTACACTTTTGCTGTTTGTGTTTTTCTGTTACTAGTTAATGTACCCACACATATTATGTGTGTATTATATACTGTATTTGAAACCATTAAAAGGACTTTCTTTAGATTACCATTACTTTTATCATATCATATAATTTTCTATAAAAATAACACTTAATAATTTACACAATTACAAATGGTAAAAAAAGACCCCATTTTGTTCTGAGGTTAGAAATATACCATGTTTACATGTTTTTATGATGATCTTTGCAAGTTGTAGGGCAATAAACAAGCATAGTGTTTTTTTTTTTTTTGTTTCCTAACCAATTTCTCCTAGCACTAACTTTAACTCAACTGTAACCCAAACACTAGATCTAGGGTCAATATGTGCTATATTTTTTCACTTCAACTATGGTGCCTGCGATCGTACCAGGGAGCAACCCAGAGCCCTGGGGGCCACATTTTGATGTTGGTAGATGCCTCACTATCAAGGCATCGCAGTGACACCAGCTAAGCATAGGCATGCCAATAAGTAACATGTTTTCCGTGACATACTTGAAATGTGTTTTGTGGAAAATGGGTTAAACAAGTCCTTATAGAAAGGGAATATAAAAAAAAAAAATAACAGAGTAATGGGATGAGGTGTGAAAAACATAATAACACAAAAAAAAATTCTGAGAAAGAAAAAAGTAAGGAAGTATAACAGCCAGTAATGAGATCATATAGTGTTATAGATAGTGTATGTTAATATAAACACATTTTCATGCAGTTATGCCAATTACTTTGTAGTTTTACATATATTTTATTAGGAAAATACCTGCAGAAAAGGGAGAAAAAAATGGTGTGAATTTATTGTTGGTGTTATCTGCAGATATGGAAAGATTGCTGTATACATATGCTTGAAGATTATTCATAAACAAATTAAAAACCTGTGAACCTTTGATTGAACTTTTAAATTATTCCAGTCTTCACTGTAACTGCACCGCGAGTAGTTCCATTTATAGTAATGAGCTAGTATATTTATGTCTTTCTATAAATGTGGTCTCTAGAGATGAGTACAGCATTCTAAGTTCCTTTTTCCAATCTGTTGTCTTTCTTCACATTTATACAATTCGTCTATACTGTGTTGATATACTTCAAATAACTTTCATTTTTGTTATTCAATGCATCATAATCACCACTTTTATTTGTTAAATACTTTTTATGTCCAATATATTTAATTGTACCTTTTTTAACAAAGACATCCTACATAATTTTATGTTTTTATTAGTTTTCTTTTTATTTCTGTTAAGAAATGTGAATATGTGCTTAAAATGTAGACATGAGTATATGGAGAGCAGTGACAGTCCAAAGAATGCACCAAAAGGCGCAGGCAGGCTCAACTTACTGGCAATAATTTGTGTGGGTACGGTAAAGGAGAAAGAAAAAAAATTACAGCTAAACACAAACACAGCAGATATGATAAAACAGCCCATGTCACCAAGGGTAAGGCAAGGTCAAAAAGTCATGTCACTAAGGGGTTAAGTTGGACTGAAATGCCTAGACAGTGTGTTCAATCTTTGCTAATTGTTTCCTGATTGTTTCTGTGGTAGGGCCCATTAGCAACAAACAGGGATAGGAGTCCAAATCTAAGAAAATAGTGGAGAAGGACACAAATCCCAAAACTGACCAGGATTCAGGAGGGCAAGTGGCAGGTAAAGTAGACAGTCCAGGGGTCAGAAGGGCTGATTGTAGAATCAGTAGATGGTCCAGCAGACAGAGAAGAGCAGGTTGAAGGCTAATAAATCTGAGTCCAGTTAACAATCCAGGTTAAAAAAAACAGGTGACAGGGAAGCAAGAACATACACCAGGATATACATGGTCTGCAGGAGAGCTCCAGAATAAATGAGCACTGGCATGAATGAAGAGTAGGGCTTTATAGGGCTGGGGGCATGTCTAGATGCTTTTGGATCTTCCCCCAATTCACTTCCCCAGCAGTGGCATCAAAGTGGCCTCTGTTTCTTCTCTCCTTGCGAGGAGTAGTGATGCATCGCAAGGTGGCGGTTGTAACATCAGCAAACCTTCATTGCAGGGCCTGTTACAGACTCAGAATGAGTCTTTGTTGATGTCACTGCCACCACCTTGCGATACTTAGCCTACTTCACACGAGGATGTAAGGAGAGAAGGAATACTTTGAGCTGAGCTATCATTCTGGCTTTCTCTCCTGGTCTGAAGATGAGGACCTAGGACATCACCGATTATCAGGGGACTTTTTATTAAGGCAATATTTTAGTTATAGGGCATCATTTGTGTGCCAGGGGGTGGCCAGGGATTTTCACTGCTCACCCACCTGGCACTCAAAGGGTGTTTTTTTTTTTTTTACATGTTATTGGCCACTCTCTAAGATTCAACAGTGAATGTGGAACAGCCTGTGGGAGTGGCTGTACTAGTGCTTGATGGCACAACGTCCTTGAGAAAGGGGTTGGTGCCAGACTTGCTCCCTTCACATTGCAGATATGGAGACACAGGGTCTGGTGCAGGGTAACCCCACTACCTTGAAGGCTTGAAGTCCCAAGTTGGTGCGGCCACATACCAGGGCCATGAGATAGGAGCTGTCATATCCAGTATATGACAAGACAGGAAATGGTGAAATCCTGCAGAAAGCCTGAAGCAGGCATGGAAGATAACGCCGCTGAAGTGATAAGCAGGCTGCTGCAGGCCAGAGAAACACAAAAGACAGAACTAAAATACAAGAAACAGGGTTCAGGACTAAGGAATGGCAGGGTAAAAGCAAGATGAGTATAAGTATTTTTCAATGTTACGCTTTCCTAAAAGGCAGCTTTTTTTGTTGCTACAAAGCACCTTGTATCCAAACATAATTTTTAACATGCTACACTTTTAAAAGAGCCAGACTTTTATTATATACCTCCCATCGTTTGCGGTGTGTAATAAAGCAAGCAGAACAGAATTGCCTTTATTCAGATTAACCTTTATGCAAAAACGTTACACTTAACATATGATTTTCCAATCACACCTGCTGCTATATTTATCTTCCGTGAAAAGAAAAATAGCAGATTTGATTCTTCAGAAATGTGAAGGATAAATCACACTGCTTTTGCTTTTGTGACATCATGAGTGGGATATGTGTCAGAAATTCTAACCAGGTCACATTAGAAGGAGTGATTCATACAGGCCTGATAGAGCTTCAAAGAGGTGTTCATGATGTAACTTCAACTCCGTGGGTGTTTAGTCTTAATATCTGCGTAGGTTGTACTTTGTATCTTAGTAATTACAAGGGATATTATTATGGCATGGTACAAAATGTTGATTCATTTTAGCACTCAACGGTTTAAGGTTTCCCATTATATAGAGGTTGTCTTTTTCTCCCTATCATCCCTGTTCATTTCATTACTGAGATTTATGTTTGTTTGCTGCCAATACATTATTTGAATATTACACTTTAAATCACCAATAAGGGGAGAACAGATTAAATATTAATCTTACACATTGTTAAGTGTGACCGTGAGCAAATGATACAGAAAAGGACCAAGGAAGGGCCAAAAGGTTCAATCACCAAATATTGTCCAAGGATGACAGCACAAAGATGTGAAAAGCTTTGGTATAACTAATCTGATCTAAAAATCTATAGGCAGATACCAGCCAAGGTTCTTTTTTCACAAGCCACTCTGACAGGACTCTCTCATAATGCTGTCACACAAGTCTATAACGGTTTGTAGTGGAATATTGTATCATACTTCAGCAAGAAAAGCCTCTGCTTCTTTGACGCAATAATAAGGTGGATATCTCTTTTGCATTCTGCTAACCAGAAATTCCCATCAAGGTTCAGTAATGTTGAGGTCTGGTGATCGGAAAGGCCAAGGGTGGCATTTGTTTTCATCATGGGAAAAGAATGGGGGGAAAGTGTTTGCACCTACCAGGACACCTAGTACTGTAAAATGGATTCATTTTTCTTTATAATTATCGAGAGACATTTCACAGTTGGCAGCAAACAAATTGGTTTGAACCCATCCTTTGTTTTTTTTTTCCAAATATAAACCCTCCATATGTAAGAAATAATTGAAAAATGACTCATCAGATCATATTACAGTATATGCTCAACTATAAGACAACCCTTACTATAAGGCTTACTATAAGATCTACATATAAGATGACCCTATATAGGAAAACAGTTTTACTAGTAAATATTCTTTCTTTTTGTTATTTACATACACTAAAGTATATGAGCTCTTTATACTAGTAAATATTCAATCACATGTAAGCTTACACAGCTTAAACAGTCATAACATTATGACCACTGACAGGTGGCAAGCTGGCGGAGGCATTGTGATGCCATTCATGTGGATGTTACGTTGACACATACCACCTACCTAAGCATTGTTGCAGTCCATGTATACCCTTTCATGGAAGCTATATTCCCTGAAGGCATTGGCCTCTTTCAGCAGGATAACACGCCCTGCCACAAAGCAAAAAAATGGTTCAGGAATGGTTTGAGGAATGCAACATCGCTTTCAAGGTTTTGTCTTGGCCTCCAAATTCCCCAGATCTCAATCAAGTCGAGCATTGGTGGGATGTGCTGGACAAACAAATCCGATTCCCACCTAGGAACTTACAGGACTTGAAGGATCTGCTGCTAATGTCTTGGTGCCAGATACCACAGCACACCCTCAGAGGTCTAGTGAAGTCCATGTAATGACGGATGAGGGCTGGTTTGGGCCTACACAATATTAGACAGGTGATCATCATGTTATGGCTGATCGGTGTATATTTGTATTCAGTTATATTTGTATACATGCTAGATGGAAAGTTATATAGTCATCTGGTAATTTGAATATTCATTTTGAGACATACCCAAATTTGTTATTATTTAAAAGTCACAAAACAATTGCTAAGTAACATTATTGTAATGATGGATACTTTTTAGGTGAGCATTGTTTAGTCCAGCAGTAAGGATGACACTAGCCAATTTTGATAACTTTATGATTATGCATGTTTTAAAATTAATATTTTATTAAAAACAAAACATTTTGTTGATAAATACAGTGGACTACGCTTGACGAGGGTGAAAGCTGTAGTTAGATGAATCAAATCTACTAAATCAAATCAGAAGTAAATCATATGCACAACTAGGTACTAAGGGTAATTACCTAAATACTCCAAAACATTAACCACAGTGGAACTAAACAATTGCCTGTCATGTATTTACAGTATAATTGCAGGTATGTACCAAACATTAATCATATTCATTAAACATTGTCAGTGCATGAATATGATCGTTAGGTTTCTAGTGGAAATAAATGACCCAGAAATGATCTGTTGTAGAAAAGACGAAACCACCAAATTGTGCCTTTGAATATTGATTCACAAGGCAGTAGATTGCAGGCTTTCACATTAGACACAAATGGCCAATTTAGATTCATAACTACATTATTCTTCTCCTTTCCTCTAAACATGTGATGTGTTTATTCCAGTTTATTTGTAGGAAAGCAATTGCATGGATCCATATTTGTTTAAAACGTAACATACTTTATGAAGTGTAGTGAATTATACGGTTTCTCTTTTCTCAGCCTGTGTTCAGTCAAGAGATTGACACCTCAGTATCATTACAATCAAACTAAATGACGGTCATGATTCTTTTCTTGGTGAGCGGTTTTATGACCTTGCACTTCCTTACAATGTGATTTGTTATAATAATATGTTATATAATCTTTGTTCTATTCTAGTCTCCTCACTACTTTTTTCTACTTTACAAGACCTGTATTTTCTTTGGAAACAAAAAAAATATATACTTTGATTTCTTTTCAATACAATTTTTATGCAAACAAATGTTCCTCAAAACTCGCCTCTTTAAGGAAGCTTACTACTCATCCTGAACCCATGAATTAACCTTAAGCCAAATCCACCTAGCTCCTGCTTGCCAGACTTTCAACTAGAACACACATTAATTAACCTTTGGCCAAACCCATCTATCTTCAGCTGTACCAAATACTGCTAATACCACCAACTTTCCTTCTAATCTCTTCACTCACCTGATGGGTCTCCTGCCCTTTTAGATTGTCAGCTTGCACACAGGGTTCTCTACCTCATCTATCAGGCTGTCCCTGTTCATCTATCATAATATGTAGTTCCGCTTTATGCTCTGTACCAAATTGCTGATGCTAAATAAATAAATGTTAATGAGATGTAAAATGGGAATAAAATGATTTCTTTAGCTTTTTTTTTATTTTATTTTTTATTTAACAGCGATCTAATCTATCCAAAGGCTCCAGTTTTCCCAAGTTTAGTGTAGGTTGTTTCTGAATTAGCAGTTACTCATTTTGCTGCTGAGTTCAACTAAGAAAAACAATGTCGGTCCAAATATTTAGAGCTTTGAGCAAATCGGCTGGTGCTGAGTTAGAGACTGCTGTGCAACGTTTTGACTTCTAGGTTGGGTAGCTGTAACATTTGCCATAATGGATATAGTTATAGCGAAGTTGGAAATCCAGAAATACAGCTGTTGAGAGACTCGACGACTGTATAAAAGATTTACTGGGTAAGGAAAAGAGGCACTCTTTCATGTCTTCAAACAAAACACACTACTGCAATCTATTAAAAAAAACCAGAAACATTACAAAGAGGGGGTCCAAACAGACCCTAAAACCACCTTTGTCTTTCATAATATAAAATTTCATTTGAATATTCACTTTTTTTTCCCCAGGGGTAATTTTCCATGACCTAATCTTCCTCTTGTAGAGGGAGAAAGGGAAGATATTCAGACCACTAATTCATCGATGTTCAGACTCTTCTATACACACTTCAGTTCCTTTTTGGGGGGGGGGGGGGGGGGGCTTCACATTTATTGAAATGGAAAATATAATATGTCATTAAGCCAGTGCTTTTTAGGTAAAAAGGAAGACAATAGACATGAGCACCAATAATAAAAATAATGCTCTGTATTCACAAGTTTCAAACCTATTATTGAGGTCCCTTGGGCTAGTAAACGGTGGTGACAAAGTCAGCTAGTAATAAAATGATAGGCATATTGGAGAATTGTGATAACAGTTCACAGTATAGGGAATCGCTCCCACTGCTGTTTCCCAGTGTTGGTAGTACTACCAACATTAGCCATTTGTCACTGTGCAGTCTTTTGCAACATTAGGTGTTTAGGGTCCCTTTCCATCAATCAATAAGCGCAATAGGCATGTCTGTGGTAATTTTTTGGGTTCAAAATGCACAATATATTAATATATCATTGTGCTAAATCTAGGTAACACTTGCACAGATCTCTCCCCTGCATCGTCTAACACATCAATATGTTGCTGTGAACAGCTGCTTAGGCAGATCCCAGACAGCAAACAGGGGGAAACTAATCAATTATTGGGAAAAAAGAACCTAGCAGTTATTGAACTTTTCTGGTATGATGTACTGTAACATACCTCCCAGCATTTCAAATGGCCAAAGAAGGACATTTTTGTTTATGAGCTGGCTGATGGTGTGGCTCTGTGTTGGACATTACATTGAGGTTTTATTTATTTTACTGCCTGAATCCATATATGTATGTGTAAAGAACACATTGCATTATATTACCAAGTAAAACACTACAGTCATGCAAAGAATTAATGAGAATAAAACAATAACATTAAAATATACTTATAAAACATTATGAGCCATTTTCTTTTGTGTTTCAGAAACAGAATACAAAACAAATATGGGAATCTATATAACCTATAATAGGTGCAAACACAACTCCCTCCCCCAGAAATCTACTCACATGGACCAGAACCTGAACTAGTTTGTAAAATGTTGTAGGACCAGTTGGATTTCTGGAGGGGGAGTTGTATTTGCTCTCCTTATATCATATACATGGTTGTTTTTTGTTGTTGTTGTTTTTTTCATGTAAAACTAATTACACTAACTACAATTTATAGTGATAAAGCTGTTCATTTTGATATTTATATTTTTTATTTTATTGTGCATCAATATACTCACATAATGTTCTTGTTTAATATTGTGTTTTGCTGTACTTTTACACAAAGAAGGCACCTATCACTTAGTAAATTATATTTATGGTCATCCAAGGACTTAAGGCCAAGTACTAGTCATTTTTTTATAATTTGGAAAGTTAAAAAAGATTTTTGTTTGCAAACCTAGTATTTAAACATATTTACTATTGTGAGTGGGACTATTTAGGGTTTCAAAATAGGGACTTGGGATCTATGCATTCAGTCCTGTCCAATGCTGAGGCTGTGTAAACTTCTTTTAATTGCCCAAAATGTTTTTTTTTCTATTAGATTATATTTTATTGTTTTTCTAATTCATAACATACTAGCAATGTTCTATTAAACAGATTTATTGTGCCTAACATGGTCATGTGCTATTTGGTCTCATAATTGCTTTCATTTAGTGCAATCTTTAATTGAGGCTAAGGATGTGCCTGGTTTAATTAGGTAAATGAATACTTTTTTTATGCCTGTTAGATCTAATGCCTTGCTGACAATGCTTCGGTCCTACATGGATATTTCAGATAGCTCTAAGCAAAAATGGTCCCAAAGCTTTATTCAAAGCTCCAATTAGTCATTTTAAGGAATGTCCAACATTCAAAGGGTCAACAATGACTTTAATATTGTTTATTAAAATATATATTTTTTCCGAATCAGAAAACATTAGTTAGATGACCGCCTACGTAGAAAGTCATTTAATGTGCACTGCACCTGCGTCGTTGTTAATTTTAGTAGGTAGGTAGTTAATTTGTGCTGCCATGGGAAGATGGGATGCTGCTGTTTCTTCCCACGGATAATGCATAGATACTATCAAGCCGCAGACATCTGGTACCTAGAGTGGTTTTAAATTAAAAACATGATTCCAAGCTCCAGCTACTCACAATTTATTTTTAATTTAAATTGTAGCATACACCACATGCATTTAAAAAAAAATAGCTGGGTGTATTAAATTGCAAACCTAGATAATACAATCTATTTTGTGTCACAATAGGTAAGAAACGTCAGTAATTTGTTTCCATTTGCATTAGTTTCCAAAATGTTTTAACTTAAAACTTTTTTTTTTTTTGTGATGTTAATGTATTTCAGTTGGAAGTGGAAGAGAGGAATACAATAAACAATCTAAAATGTTAATTAGACAAATCTAATGGGTCTATGCATGACTTTGGAGTTTGACTTTCATTTTGAGACCCGAGAATTCAGCACCCGAGTTTGACTTAGTCTCAAAAATACCTTTGATCATTTTGCCTCCCTTTACTGTGAATGGTGAATATTCGAAGCTGGTTTTGTTTTTTCTAAGTCAAACTCGGATGCCAAATTTGACTTAGTCTCACAATGAAATTCGACCTCCAAAGCCAAATTTTAGTGAATAGACACAAAAGAGTTCAGCAATGTACACTTTAACCCCACTTTACTACAAGGCTTGGAATTACATCACGACCCCGCTTGTATCTCGACTCATGAGATCTCACTAAACTTCCACTTTTAAAGCTGAAGGTAGACTAGTTGACCCAAAGGGAGCCACTGAGGTCATGACCTATATTAGGTAATGCGTTATAATGCATTGAATGTCTACATGTATCTTTCTGACACCTTTGAATTATGTGCTGTTTTAAATCCTGACTTGATCCTTACTTGAAAATGAGAGAAATCTCTATATATTCATCAATGTCGTTTTATCAGTTGTTGATAACTGTATCTTTATATTGAATTAACTCATTTATACTGAAGAATAATAGGCAGGGATAGGCAAAGTGTCCGCAGAAGGGCACCAGTGTCCGTGACAAGGTTTGTGAAATTCCATGGAACGCAGACCCCATAAAATGCCCACCATGAGAAATGTTGGAGTCTACTTCTGATAATACGGAAAGGAAAAATATCGCTATATCATGCAGAGATTGTTTGTGGTTTTACTATAGGTAAAATGATGCAATATTATTACTGACTTGAGATTTGTGTTTATCGGGATGTTTATTCATTTTAAAGGGATTTTTTTTTAACTTCTGTTTCAATTGTTGTGTGTCATTAAAAAATTGGAAAACTTTCTTAGAAGTGGAAATATTAAAAGTTTAAGGGATACTTGAAAATAATAGTCAATATTCTTAGCAGGTTAGGAATGGGGAAAATTATATTAAAAGATACATGTAGAATTGCCATCCTTTCTTCAAAAAAATACTGGTCCTGCTGTTGTCTTGATAGACGTAACATGGTGCCTCAGGACAAATTTTTATTGGCGTGCCGTTAAAATACCACCTGGGTGGCAACCTTAGATACATAATCAGGGAACATCAAATGTATGCATGTGTTCAGGGCTGTATGAGTTGCAAGGTAGACTAGACACTAAGACTGACAAAGACCTTGCAGTCGTGCTGCCTACTTTGGTAAAACGCTACCCATATTATCTAAATATTATGCTCTAGTCACACATCCTTTTAAACATACTATTTTACATTTTATAGTGGGGGAACAAGTGAAGCAAGTCACTTGCAAGTGTCTGTCGCAAGATCTGTGAAGGTCCATAGAACATCAATTAATGGTCCACTTTGATGATCACTGTGAACAATGTGGTTGCCTATCACTGACTTAATGTGAAAATTGCAACTATCGTAGTATTTCTGAAACAGGACTTGAAATGAGTTTGGGTTAATGAAAGCAAAATGATATGGGGGAAATACAAAGGTAAGTTAGAAGATGTTAAAATGAAGCTTAATGGTATATGGTGAGCAAAAATTATGCAACATGAATCACAAACATTGGATCCACTTGGGGGTTAAACAAAACCAATGAAGGTAGAAATCTATAGATTAATCTTCATTTAATAACAGACTCACATAGATACCTATGACATATCTGGAGTGATGTAGCAGATTAGACAAATATTTGTTTCAAGCCCTAATGGGACTCTTAGTCATAATATTGAATACGACCTAAAAGCCAAAGGGGGGCTTGACATGTATATGTCTTACCTGCTTCTTTCCTCTATGGCATGTGGGTCCGTGTGAGTCTGCAAAAATAGATGAGTAATCTACAGACTTATGCCATTATAAGATTTAATTAAGACTCCATTTGCTCTAAAGAACATCTATTTGAATCATGTTGCCTGCAGAGTTAGTGTGGATAGAGGGTCTCTTTGTCCAGAATCCAACTAGGGTAACCTCACCTGGGATTTTATTAAATGCACACTAGAAGAGATATTAGTTTGTTTTTAATGCGCTGTGTTTTCAGTTATTTTTATATCTACTACAACCATTTCTTAGCCCGTTTGAACATATACTGTAAAATTGTACAACCTTTACTACCACATTCCCTATAAACAACAAATTGAAATGCTCTACAGATGTTTATGGCAATGATTCATTTTATGTCTTTCCTTTTACAGGATTATACACTGACAATGTACTTTCAACAGGCGTGGAGGGATAAAAGACTTTCATATTCTGTGATTCCGTTAAATTTAACCTTGGACAACAGAGTAGCAGATCAACTCTGGGTTCCTGATACCTATTTCTTGAATGATAAGAAGTCCTTTGTTCACGGTGTTACGGTGAAGAACAGAATGATTCGACTGCATCCTGATGGCACAGTGCTTTATGGCCTCAGGTAAGATGTGACACATTTTCCTGATGTCTTTCCGTCATTTTATCTTGAAGTTTGTTAACTGTCCATAACTGACGAATTATATTTACATTTTTATTGCAATTATGGTTAGTTCTTACATAATATCTATCTCATACCTAGGGATACTGCATGTCAGGAAAACAGATTAAGTTATAAGGGAAATTGGATTTTAATGAAAACGTTTCGATGTAAGGCACTGTTTTAATCAATTTCAAAAATCTAATTACATTTAAAAGTTACGTTTTTTTAAAAATGTTTAACAGTTTAAGAAAACGACCTTTAGTTTGCATACGTCTTTTCTGTCATTATCGGGGCTGCCTTATCCAATGGGAAATGTGGGCTTCTGCTTAGGGCACACTATCAAAGGGTCCCACACCCAGGTTCAGCTTTCCACCAATCAGTGAACCAAATAGACACATATTTTGGGGAATTCATATAAATAAAAAAGGCTTTAAGAACGGTAGGGAGCAAAAATAGTTACGTTTTATAAAGTATTTATATTTTTATAAATATGATTGGATAGAAAGGGGGGGAATATTGAAAGCTCTGCCCATTATCCACTGGTGCGTTAATCAAGCCTTGGTCATCTTGGTCATTATGGAGGAGGAGATGGTAGATGAGCATTATGAATGCCTTAAAAACTCCTTAACACCTATGCGTTCCAATTTTTTTTTTTTTTTTAATGAAACAATGAACCTATATTTTCATTCATCTTTATTATTTTCAAGAGCCTAAGTACATGACATACTTCAACTAATCTGTATGAGATACTGTGTTTCAGAGACAAAAATAGGATATAGTCCATAGCTGGATAATTGATATACTTTCTGACAATGACATGGGTTTGTTTTCCTCTGAAGTTTGGTATAGAAGATATAATTACACAGTGCTTAAATAGTGACAAAAATCATCACCAAACCAAGATAATACACACCGATATATATAAGTAGAAACAAATTAAAATTATTAATTTTGAAAAATGGAATAGCCTTAGTTATTATAGAAGGAAGTACCGCCAATCTTTAATAAAGTCTACGTTAGTCTTTAAGACTATATATATATATATATATATATATATATAAATATAAAAATCCAAAATATGGTGCACTCAGCTTCGGGTCGAGAGAGTGTTAGTGGCCCAGGGTGCTGTGCTGCTAAATCCCAAATAATCCAAACGAAATCACACACTCACAGGACTTTTTAAAGAAAAGTTGATGGTTTAATCACTCATAGGAAATAAATGATAATACATAGCTTCCAAATCGACTTTTCGGTCCACGGTGTGGACTAAGTCTTCAGGGGACTCTTATGCAACAAAAGAGGACATCAAAATTTGTTTCAGGAGTTCCAGGCCATGTGGCGGGTGCATGGGTGCCATCTTTATTATGTTCTTAGGGAACTAATTCAGCAAATCTAGCCCCGCTCAATACATTTATATTTCTTCCAATATTTTCTTTTTGACTTCACAGTTTCTTATTTTCTTGTACATATTATATATTTGGAAGCTATGTATTATCACTGATTTCCTATGAGTGATTAAACCATTGATATATATAATGGCCCCTGTCTGACCACCACCTCGTATCATTCTATCTCACCTTACCTCAGCCTAATACTACACATAATCTCCCAACTCATTCGTTAAGACTGCTATCAAACCCCACTCTCTCACTACTTAGAACTGCTCTAGAAACTATTCTTCCCTCCTTTTCATCCATCTCTAAGAAAAAACATGTAATCTCATTAAAAATTCTCAACTATATACCCAGTAGAAATTATAAATATAAATAAATAAATCCACCACCCATAAAAACAATAACATTTCAAATAAGTACACGTTCTGGATCAAAACATCTGATGCAGCAACTGAATTGATCAATACATTGAAGTGTTTGCTATATTCTCAGCTTGACTAGTAAATTCATGTAATATTCAGTTACATTGCATTATCATAAAATATAATGTCTAGGTCAGTAAAATGAGGAGAAATATCTCTCTAAATCAATATTGTAAACCTGCCCTGTGGATAGAGACCTGGTCAGGACTTCATTCAACGCCAAATAACGAAGATGCGTTTTGAATAACCTTGTATATTTGCTGATATCTTCTGCATCTCAACAGAAATCTTGATTGGAATGGTTGGTAGTATGTCCAGTTGATTTTCCATCAATAAATCAATGCTAAATACAGAGGGTCTCTAATGCTGGAGCATTATAATTCTGGTCTATTTTGACAAAATGTTAATAATGTAATTAATTAACACCATGATGAGAATCCACTTATTGTATTATTTAGACTAGCACATTTAATTATTTAATGGTATTACTATTAGGTTGCCCTCCTATGCAGTGCTTTTTAGTTTTTATTAATTGTATGTGTCCAATATTAACATGTAGTGTTAACAAATTATAGCGTGAAATCATTATTTTTCAACTTCACTAGAAGCAGTTACCTATTTAAATTTGGACATTTATAGCAATGATACAAAAGAAATGCCAATATTTATTTTTGTTAAAAATGTATTTAAATAATGGGCTGTATGGGTGCCATCTTTATTATGTTCTAAGGAAACTAAATCAGCAAATCTAGCCCCGCGCAATACATTTATATTTCTTCCAATATTTCTTTTTGACTTCGCAGTTTCTTATACAATGCTTGCATAACAAAATAACATAATTTGATATCAGTTGGTGGAAGAATGAGGGTTATTTCAACCAAAGGAGGTAAAATATTATTTATGGAACGTATCCATGGATACTATTAAATCAACAAATCTGTCTCCGACTCAGTACATTTATGTTTTTCGATTTTTAGACTCTTATACTAAGTGTACATATATATTTATACCATTTGGTGGAAAACTCAGGGTTAATATGGTAAAATATTATGTATTAAACTGATTCCTGGGCTACTCATTAGCATAGGTGAGTACTAGGGAATCAGCGATCTTCAAATTATTTCACTAATAGATAAAAGTGGCTAAAATATGACAGTAGACGTTGGTATGGAGTGCTTTGATATAAGCAACATTCTACCAACAAAGGAGTAGAACTCCATCTTGAAAGCCGTTCGGCAAGTTGTTCTACCACCAGCCTATGAAAAATACTGATTTTAAAAAAATCGACACAAACATGTTCTATTCTACAAACTAAGTTGCTAATATTAAATAAGCAGTACATTTACTGCTGGGATAGCCTCCATAAGCACCATTTATGACACAGGCAAGACATGTCAACAGTCCGTAAGAGATAAAAATTTTTTTTTTAAGACAACAGTGTAAAAGTCTTTTCTATTACTTCCAGTTCAGGCACAATTTGTTCTCTCTAAAGAACACGTTGTTAGCGATTTCAATAAGGGAGGGACACAGCTCCTCCTAATATTATAAGATACAAAATGTAATGCTGATTTTCTTGTCGACTGTGAAATTAATACATGCCAACAATTTTCACAACTGTAATTATCAATCTATCTTCATTGATGCTAAAAAAAATGCACAGTACCATTGTTTACTCGTATCAATAACAACTTTGATAAATGAACGTCTTCAAGCTTTATTTGCTTTATGGAGTGTAGTCACATTTGTATTGCTAAATTCAGCAACTGACTTGTTTTCATGGTTGCTTGACTTTTAGTTTATTTTTGTTTATAGCAGAAGGAGTTTTACTTGCCAAGTTTTATTTAGAGGCAGAATTACAACTATATATATAATCTGTGAGTGTTTTATAGGAAGAATGGATTCATTATGTACAGGGTCCATTTTAGGACATCTACATCCCCTCAAATTACATCCTCCTTCTCCAAAACTCTCCTATCCATCGTACAAAGCTCTCTCATCCTGCCAACTTTCCTCCCCCTCCCTTCCATCTCCCTCCTTCCTGCTCCATCTTCCCTCCCTCATCATCCCATGTCTTCCTGCATCATCTGTCCACCCTGCTCCCTCAGGCATCTGGTATCAGGTTTCAGTTGTTTGGAATCTGGTGTCAGGAATCCAGTGTATGGTATCAGGCGTCAAGTGTCATTTTTCTGTCATGCTCACTCACTCTAGTCCACAAACTCCCTTTGGTGCAAGATGATGATTACTGCGTGTATAGTTTATAGGCTTTTTTTCCCAGTGTGATTAGATGAAGGCATTCTGCATTAATCACATTTTTTATATTTGACTCAAGCCCACCCCAGTGATTACTCTGCATGTTTACTGCAGGTGCAGCAGCACTGTATATATAGACACTGAAGATATAAAGTTGTGTTTTATTTACTCACCTCCTGTGCTCCTCATATTGAATACAGTGTGTGGACTCCAAGTGACCTTGCTCTTGTACACAGTAGGATCTCTTAACATACTCTCTGATGACATCACTAGAGAGACAGGAAATTACATTCATTTAAATGAAATTATTCTCATTTGTTCCTGCAGCAAAACATAAGAAAGGAAATGACCTTTTACTCAGCTAGTGTGGACAGTCCTGGTTTCTGCTGTAATTTCACAATGTCAAGTATTTTATATTTTAAGCAATGCAAAATGTAAAACATGCATTTTAAAGTACTCTGATAGCACATTAATATGCATTCATATTTGGAAGATGCATTTTGGGCACTAGACAGTCCCTTTAAGTTTACATCTGCTTTTCAATTACCTTTCATACAAAAAAGGTAGTTCAGAATGTTTGCTGTGGATCACAGAGCTACACTACAGAATGCAACACATACCTGTGTTGACTGCAAATCCCATTATGTTGAGAGAGTAACATTGCTGATTGATCATCATGGGAATTATAGTTATGCTATAGTTACTATAACGAGGCTGTGCTTAATTATGAAAGAAGGAATTGACAAAAGAATTTGAAAATGAAGCCGAATAGGAGAATTTTTCCAATTCAGCTACTTTTTCAACTTCAGTCTGGACAAAACTTTGAAGCAAGCCACTTTGAAGCAACTTTGAAGTCAGGACAAATTTGAAAGCGGCGTGAATAGCAATCACTCTTGATTCAAAAGTGCCATTTAAAGATTTATTCCAATTATATAAAGTGCATGAAGGGGAAGCCAGCGTGGATAAACACACTTTGTAATACCAATATAGAATATAATGTTCTCTCGTTTGTTTTAGAATATGCATACCTTGTCCCTATTCTGGAGAGGTAATGCTTATATAATACTCAATAAGAAATTCTGTTCCTTTTTTCTATCCTGGTGTCTCTCTTTTTATACAACCTCACGACATTTGTTTTTTTATTGTGTGTATTAATATGATGTAGCTCAATTCGATATAGTTACCGTACTAATCATTTGTTTGCATATAGTGGCAAGAAATAATATAGGAACCCTTTGAAATTACCTGATTTTCTTCATTAATTGGTCAGAAAATGTGATCTGTTCTTCACAAGTATAGACTAATACAATGTGCGTAACCACGTCATGCTTAATGGAACTTTGGTCTTTAAGGACCAAAGCACCAACACAGCAATTGTTTGTTCTTGGCCCCCAATCATAAAGTGATTGGGAGCCAGGGACACATAGGGAGAAACCGAGGGTCCCTGCGGTGACGTTGTGGATGTGTGCCCAAACTTAGAAGCATGGCACAATTTAGTTAAATGTAACCAGCACTTACTTTGAGTGTCAGCTACATTTAGCATGTCAGACTGAGGTAATCAAAGTGGCAGTACATCCGTATCCACAGTACAGCTCATTGCGGGAGAGGAGGGGGGATGATCTGTTAACTATTTGACATTCTATACCATCCTATGGGCATCTGAGCTCAGTATTTTAGGACAGCATAGAGCATTATGGTCTGGAAGTCATTAAGCTAACAACACACAAACAATAATAATCTTGAATGTGTTTATTAAACATACATGTTAAACATTCACAGTTCTGGTGGAAACACTAAGTAAACCATTGAATTTACATACTGGCTGAACCTCATGTGGCAGCAATAATCACAAACGAGCACTTCCATTAGCTGTCGGTCTGAGCTGCACAATGTTGAGGAGACATTTTGGACCTTTCTTCCTTACAGAACTGTTTGAGCATATTCTTAGGATGTCTTGTGTGAATGGCTCTCTTGAGGTCATTCCACAGCATCTTTGTTGGGTTAAGGTCTGGGCTCTGACTGGGCCACTCTAAAAGGCAAATTTTCTCAAAGCAGCCATTGGGATGATGTCTTCATTTTGGTATGTGGTGCCCTTTATATGCTATACATATTGCATGCCTGTTCAATGTTTTGCATATGGTAGACTCATGAACAGAGATGTTAACCAGTTTCAATGGTTTCTTCAAGCCTTTAGCTGTTACTGTAGGGTTCTTTCTTATGTCAGTGAGGATTCTACATTGTGCCCATGAGTAGAGTTGAGCGGACACCTGGATGTTCGGGTTCGGCAGGTTCGACCGAACTTCGAAAAAATGTCCGGGTCCGTGCCCGAACTTGACCCCGAACCCCATTGAAGTCAATGGGGACACAGACTTTTGGCCACTAAAATGCCTCTAAAAAAGTCATGGAAAGGGCTAGAGGGCTGCAAAAGGAATTAAAATAGGGGTTAAGAGTAGGACAAGTGCCCTGCAAGCAAATGTGGATAGGGAAATAACTTAAAATAACATAAAATACATACAAATTACAAAAACAGCTGAGCCATAAAATAGCACTAGATGGAATCTTTGATTTTAGCTTTGGAAGAACATAAATCTAAAGGTAAAGCATGGCTGCCAGGAGGATCAACAGAATTATCCATTTGAGAGAGGGCTGGAGTGCAGGGTATACTCTTTCAGTGTATACTAAGTGACCCATAGCTTGAGGAGGCGGTTCGGGTTCGCTCAACACTACCCATGAGTCATCTTGGCTAGTCGTTCACTGGCAGAGTAGCTACAGTACTAAACTGCCACCATTTAGGAACATTTTATCTAACTGTGGACTGATGCAAATGTAAAATCTTTCAGATTACTTTGTAACCCTTTCCAGCTTTATGCAAATCAACAATTCTTGTTTGGATGTCTTGTGAGATTTATTTTTTGCGAGGTATGGTCCATATCAGCAGATGCTTCTTGTGAATAACAAACTCAGAATGTATGAGTGTTTCTTTAAAGTAGCTGATAAGCACACCTCCAATCCTGTTCTATTGGACTTCATTTTTGCTAACTCCTGACTGCAATTAGCATAGTTTTTCCAACTCACACTGCAAATGTTTGAATGATATATTCAATATGGATCATAATAATAATAATGTGTGTGTTATTAGATAAAAAGGTTGTGTTTTGTTCATTATTATAATAAAGAAGATCAGGCCATATTTTAAGACACATTTATAGATAAATGCTAGTAATGCCTAAGGGCTCACTTATTTTTTTTCCTATATACAATGCTAGAAAAATGTAAGTTACTCAAGTACATAAGTGGCTACTAACACGTGAGATCAGTGGCTGATCCAGGGGGGGGGGGGGGCAACGTGGATGTCCTGCCACTAGCCACCAGGTAAGTATTGAAAATTGTATGGGGCTTATTAATGCCAAATAATACTGGCATATTATTGGGCAAATTGGCAGGGGAATATTAAATGGCAAATACTGGCATATTATTAGGCACATTGGCTGGGGAATATTAATGGCAAATAATACTGGCATATTATTGGGCAAATTGGCTGGGGAATATTAATGGCAAATAATATTGGCAATGTGTATGTAATGGGGTGATGGGGCATGTAAATGGGGTGATGGGGCATGTCCTTTGTGTTCAACATAGGTTATGGGTCATGTCGTGGGTGTGCATCGTGGGTAGGGGATGGTGCCCAAATCCCCATCAGGAGAGAACACTGATGGGGAGAAAAGAGAACAGATGGGGTGACATAAATGGGAAGGGAGAAGAGAGAGATAGAAATGGGATGTTAGAGGAGAGACAGACACGGAATGGTAGAGGAGAGACAGACAGACATGGAAGGGAGAGGAGCGTGACAGAAGGACATAAGAGAGAGGAAGAGACAAATGGACATAAGAGAGAGGAAAAGACAGATGGACATGTGCCCCTCCCGAGATCAGACTCTGGATCCGCCCCTGCGTGAGATCAGCTGATAAAACACAACTGTCCTTCTTTGGGTATTTCAGATTTTGGGGTGCATACATCTGGAAGATCACAGAGATATTATTAAAAAAAAACTTATTTTGTAGAGAGCAACAGAGTAGCAACTAAGGTCCCATTAGGGTTGGCAACCCAGTTCTCTAATTTCTCTCCTGAATGTATCTCCCTGTCTGACCACCACCTTGTAACTTTCTACCCCACCTTTCCAGCCTAATACTACACATAATCACCCAACTCCATTGTTAAGACTGCTATCAAACGCCACTCTCCCACTACTTACAACTGCACTAGAAACTATTCTTGCCTCCTTTTCATCCATCTCATGTACAGAGGAAGCAGCAACATCTTACAATAGTATGCTTACCTCAGCCTTTGACAATATTGCCCCGGTTGCTGCCAGACAAGCCAGCAGACCCAATCAACAACTGTGGAACAAAAAACAAACACACTACCTCCAAAACATGTACCCAAACTTAGCATTTTAGGAAATCACACTCCAAGGAGGATTTTCATCACACTAAGTAAATCCCATGTTCCTACAACACTGCTCTCTTTCAGTCTAAGCAAAACCCCAAATGTATTTTCTCAACATTTTATGCTTCCTCTGCCCCATTGCTACTCTCTCGTGCCCCCCTCTTATTACCCAAGACCTTGCATCCCATTGTATTAATAATTGACGCATTCAGGTGTAACTTTAGCCTTCATAACTTGCTGCAACTGCCTCCTGCCTTTTTCCCTTCCTCCAAACCCACTCAGAATATCATCTCACCTGTAGTCGTAAGAGGTTAATATTCTAGTCTTCATTTTAAGAGTGCTAGACCTCATTCTGTGTCACCTTATATCTCTATCCCCACTCCTCTGTCCATCCCTAACCAACCTCATCAACCTCTTTATGTGCTCTGTAATTGTACCGTTGTCCTTCAAGCATACCCAAATCATTCCTATACTAAAAAAAAATCTTCCTTAGATCTCACACTTCCAATGTACTCCTGTCCTATATTCCTTATCCCCTTAACATCCAAATTGTTGGAGAGGACGGTGCACTCGCTCTTAAGCAACTTTACATTTAAAAACTTACCGCAAACAACTCCTGCCTCTTTCCTTTTCCCCAAACACACTCTGAAAACAACACACTCTGTATACAAGAGATTGATAGTAAACTCTCCATTTTAAGCACTCACGTCTAACTCATTTTCTGTCCACTAATGACCTCCTTGATACTCTTTAGTCTGGCTTGAAGCCCTTCCACTCTACTGGAACAGCTGTCCAGTGTCATATGTGTCATATGCCTTAGTTTCTCACAAATCTGAAGGCCTATTCCCACAGCTGCCTTAGAGACTGTTGACCACCAGCTCCTTAACAGAATAACCTCGATGGGCATAGGTGGCCTAGCGCTCTCTTGCATTGAATCACATGTCTTTGAGTGCTTATTCTCCATCTAATTTACTGGTGTGACATTCTCATTTCTTCCGCTCTCTGTTGGGTCACTCACTGGCCCTCTATTATTTTCCCTGTGCACCTCCTCTCTAGGAATACTCATCAACTGTGCTGTCTTCAATACCACCTGTATGCAGATGACACTCCGATCTACCTCATCTCCACTGATCTCTCTCTCTCTGTCATATCACGTGTCAGGCACTGTCTGTTGCCATCTCTATTTGGATGTCGGATTGATACTTAAAACATAATCACTCTAAAATAATGATTATAATCTTCCGTACCTCAAGCTCCATCCCTGTACCTGACTTCACCATTACTGTTGATGCGGTCTGGTAAATGGAAAGCATATATAGCAGTGTTTAATGATTTATTTGAAATATTGTTTTGGTAGTCATCGCAATTGTCCTTTAAGGAAGCTTACTATTCAATCCACTAGAACACTAATTAAATAACCTCTGGCTCCACCTAACCACCTAGCTCCCATTGTCCCCAAATGCTCTTAGGAATAAGGAAGTGTACTATTCATTCCACAGAACAACCATTAATTAACACTAGGAGAGTCTCACCTGCAAGTTTGTAAATACAGGGGTAACAATGTAATTCCACGATCAAGAAACAACACATTAATGTGGACAGAGCACTACAGCTCACAGGCTCACATGCCTACACTAGTATACACTTCAAAGGTAACATCTGCAAGCCTACAGATATTATAAACTCATGACATCTCAGTTCTGCAGCCTATACATTGAATGTGCTTAGCACAACTCAGAGTATAGCTCACAGACAAATACAATGCATGGAACAATGGCTGTGCACAAAATGACTGAGAGATGATGGATCGGTAAAGGCTCCTGACATTGTTGTGGATATAATGTCTCTTTTACTATTATATATTTGTGTTTATGTCTTATTTGGCACACTTCCCTAAAAGGTCATGATTTCTTACAGATGCTTACGTATAAGCATTGCATTCCTTTGTCTGTTTAATCTTTTACACATGTGTTCAAATAAGCTACTTCCTATGGAAACTCCTCCCATCCAAGCTACCCCTTCCCCCCTGCTAAGGAGCAAGTCTCATGTAACACATTCTTATAAAGACCAGCTTCCGTTACTAACTCCTCCCACTTTCTCTTGTACAAGTTATCACATGCCACGTGAATCACTGTTAAAGTAACAGTAAACTACTCACTCCTCCCCTCCCATCGTGTAACCAAGATGGAGCTGGAATGTGGTGGGAGAACTCTATAAAGATGACATCACGTTCTGTAGGGTGGGCTTAAAGAAGACCCCTCCAACTTTTAGCCAATTGCTGAATGTATATTGTATCTTTAAACTATGACTGTACTGTGACGTATTCCTGCTTTAAAAGGAATCCCCCACTCTGGAAAATAAAGGTTGGCCTCAGGTTTTTCACTGATCAGAAACTTTGTCTCCGGTGTGAATTACTTCTAGGGGAGAGCGCATTAGTTGATCAATCTGGAAGGAGTAGATAGACAATAAAGCAAAGTTTTGCTTCGATCCAAATCAACATCACCAGTCCTGTCTGGGGCCTGGTGAAGAACGTGTTGACCTTTGTCTTAAGGGAATAACACAATAGTATATTGCTTGTTTGTTTTCTTAGCTGTTAAAGGTTTTAAGCACTTACACTTGAAACCTGCAATCATTTGATTGACAGGACTGCAACTATTACCATGTGGTAGATACATAAAAGGAATTAACACTCTAAAGGAGGAGAGTATATTTAACAAGAGGACATAGTCTTAAATTAGAGGGGCAAAGATTTTAAAGTAATATCAGGAAGTATTACTTTACTAAGAGGGTAGTGGATGTATGGGATAGTCTTCCAGCAGAAGTGGTAGAGGTTAATACAATGAAGGAGTTTAAGCATGCATGCAATAGGTATAAGGCTATCCTAGATATAAGAAAAGTCCAGGGACTAATGAAAGTATTACTTTACTGAGAGGGTAGTGGATGCATGGAATAGCCTTCCAGTGGAAGTGGTAGAGGTCAATACAGTGAAGGAGTTAAAGCATACATGTGATAGGCACAAGACTATCCTAGATATAAGATAGGGCCAGGAACTAATACAAATATTTAGCAAATTGGGAAGACTGAATGGGCCAAATGGTTCATATCTACCGACACATTCTATGTTTAGAATAATGTACTAACCCTGTCAAATATGCATCTGTATCGACTGGTGCTCTATTATACATACAACTGTCCAAATTCTTTAGAATATCTAATCTATATGATTATAAAACACAGCAAACTTTTGACACATTTTAGAGAAAAAAAAATATGTCCCCAACTGTAGTATTCTTGCTAATTTTCGGTATAACATACCAGAAAATACAGTAGACATGATAGGTATCAAATGAGGCATTGTCATTCTTCAGAGATTCTTCAAGGAAAAAGAGGTGTGGAATTAATGGAATGATAAATAGATGGATGAATAGACAGATAGGGACAGGGATTCATTTTTTAGAATGCATGATGCTATTAAATATTAAAGCTATAGTGTGACTATCTCTATGTAAACACATATTCTGGCTAAAAACTCATATATTGATTTTACATTCTTTCCATCTAGCCATATATTTTCTCTGAAAGCGAAGTAATGACTCAGTTAGGTAGAAGGTGTAACTGGATTCCTTTCAGTGTCAGACAAGCGTATTAAATACACTTTGGCATTAGACCATTACTTGGCATTAGACTATTCCGCAAACCATGTGACTATGCAGTATTTTACAATGTGAAGAAGGCTGCAGCTACATACTGTGATTGTATTTATTGTAACTAGTGATATACTATATTGCAATTGTGACTATTAAAACATGAACAGTTACTAACATTAACACTTAAAATACAAAAGCAGAACAAGCTCTGAACCTCAAGAAGTTAGGGAGGTAATTAGCTCATACTTCATTTTTTTAATTCAATTTGTATTGAAGATAATGGGGAGTTACAGAAAATAAAAAGGGTTAAAGAATGAGTGGGGTATATATGAAATAACTTTATATTTTACAGTGCTTTGGGTATGGCATATACTGTACACATATAGATATAAAATGGCCTTACCAAATAAATATTTATATAGTATATCTTACAACTTATTGTCAATAAATATATTATATTACTATTTAATAGATTCTGACTTTCTCTGTGCTCTGAATGTGGTTCTTGACTGTGTTCTGTAGTATATACTGAATATAAAACTTATGTACCTGTATTTACATTTTTTTTAAAACATTTATTTGTGTAATATGTATTTATGTCGGCTTTTGTTTACTGCCTTTTTTTGCAACCCTTTTGTCTCATATTTAGTTAATAATCAATATTCATCATTCATATACAGATATATGGCTCTGGTTGTCAACATTTGATGTGCTTGCCATGTAAAAAGCTGATATCTCTCAACTTTTAGCAAATGCAAATTAGAATGTTACATTAAGTTGGCATATTACTTGCTAATGTACATTTTCTACTTTGATTTGAAGAATTCAGATTAGAAACAAATTCTGGTTTAGATTATATAATGTCAGTATTGTCTGGGACAATGTCCTATATAATTGAAGATTTTGAACACATGTGCTTCAGTTGGCAACCAGTTTAACTTTACCAAGCACATAATCAAGCTTATTATAATATGAAAGTATTTTTGATCGTTTTTGAACATAGGGCGAGCAGTATTTATGCATATAGGTTAGGACACCACTGTTGGTGGCAAGTTTTGTGAAGGTCCAACATTGTTACATTGTCCGTCTCAGACCTCAGTATATGTCCACCATGAGTCATGTTGGTGCCTATCCCTGATTATATTTCTGTAACCATAAAAAAAAATACAAATAAGTACAAATGATGAACAAACCAATACTTAGCCTCACAAGGTACAGTACATATTTATGAATATATGGAAATGTATAATGTGTCCACTGAATACCAGCAGGCAACTCTTGGTGCAGACTAGACAGAAAAAAAAGAGAAACCAGAGAAGCATATAGGCCAGGGGCGTCCAAGTTTTTTTTGCAGTGGGCCACTTCACTAAAAATGTATGTGTGCGTGGGCCGCATTAATTTTTCACTGAGAAAAAGTACACACATATACATATATATATATATATATATGTATGTATCCTTGTGTGCAGTGAGTGCATCACAGACTCAACAACAATACAACTCATGGTGACTTGCAGTATGTGAGTGTATCACAGACTCCACAGCAAAACAACACATACATACACAGCCACACACGAATAAACACACAGTTAAACAGACAGACACAGTTACATACACAGATTTCCGCATACATACAGTCACACATACACACGCAGACACACACACATAAGTACATATTTAAGGATATTATAATACTCTTTTTCCTCTTTAAGTATTTGCAATAAATAAACTGAAGTTTTTATTATTGTTTTTCTTCATTTCTATGTTTTTTTCATTTCTCAGTCCTTTGTGGATACATTTTTTTATTTATGATTTATTATTTTAAATGGCGCTGGTGACACACACAGTCACTCTCACACAGTCACACACCCACACACACAGCCACACTCACACACTTACATACACACACACACACACACAAACACAAACACAGAGAGTCACACACACACAGTCACACTTGCACACACACACACACACAGTCACACTTGCACTCACACAGAGAGTCACACTTGCACTCACACACAGAGCATCACACTTGCACTCATACACAGAGCATCACACTCACACACAGAGCATCACACTCACACACACAGCATCACACATACACACACAGAGCATCACACTTACACACACAGAGCATCACACTTACCCACACAGAGCATCACACTTACCCACACAGAGCATCACACTTACACACACAGAGCATCACACTTACACCCACAGAGCATCACACTTACACACACAGCATCACACTTACACACACAGCATCACACTTACACACACAGCATCACACTTACACACACACAGCATCACACTTACACACACAGAGCATCACACTCGCACACAGAGCATCACACTCACACACAGAGCATCACACTTGCACTCACACACAGAGCATCACACTTGCACTCACACACAGAGCATCACACTTGCACTCACACAGAGCATCACACTTACACACACAGCATCACACTTACCCACACAGAGCATCACACTTACCCACACAGAGCATCACACTTACCCACACAGAGCATCACACTTACCCACACAGAGCATCACACTTACCCACACAGAGCATCACACTTACACACACAGAGCATCACACTTACCCACACAGAGCATCACACTTACACACACAGAGCATCACACTCACACTCACAGCATCACACTTACCCACACAGAGCATCACACTTACACACACAGAGCAATCACACTTACACACACAGACCAATCACACTTACACACACAGAGCATCACACTTACATACAGAGATACTTTTTTTATGTCGGCTCTGGTCCTCCGGATGGGGCTGCTTCTCCACGGTAGTAGCGATGTGGAGTTTTTTTCTCCTTCCCTCTGACCCGTGCGCATGACGCCACGCACAGGGCAGAGGAGGGATTATGGACCTCGGGGAACGCTGCATCTAGCTTAAATGTGGTTAGTGAAGCGGTTACCGCTTCAACTTTCCCACGGGCCGCACCTCCGTTTCCCGCGGGCCACATTTGGCCCGCGGGCCGCATGTTGGACGCCCTGGATATAGGCTATCCTTATGGACATACACATATAGAGCTAAACAGCACAGACTGTGAAGATAGCTAACATGGTTGCACTTATGGGTCTATTCACTAAAATTTGAGAATAGCTCGAGGAGGTTTATTTTTAAGGTCCACTTTCTTTTTGAGACTAGGTCATATTTGGCACCAGGGTTTGAATCCTCCCCATTGAAAGTAATGGGAAGCAAAATAGTCAAAGCAATTTTTTCATGTCAAACTCAGGTGCTGAATTGGAACCTCCTTGAGCTTTTCTAGAATTTTAGTGAATAGACACAATAGGTACTTACCGATTGTAATTGTACAAAAGTGCAGACAAAAATATGTGTATATAAATACATCTAATTCATTATTTCAAAAAACACACAATTGAGCAAATAGCTGTTTAAAAAAAACACAATCAAAAAGAATATATAGACAAATACAGCTATACTCATACTTATGCAGCTTAATGTGCAAATTCTTAAGTGTTAAAAAAAACCACAATAATCACAAGTGAATACCTTCATGCAGTATAAGTGTATATAAATGGGCCTATTTACTAAAAGGTGAGTTACATGGTTGCAGGTGAGTTGAGGTGAGATGAACACCTCACCAATTTAGTTATACTTGGTGCAGGGAGCTTTCTTAGCAGGGAAACCATGTTAATCCCCATGTTTGTCACCTCAACTCACTTTAATTCACCTTTTAATGAACATGAATCTGCAGTGCAGAACATCAGCAATACTGAGCATGTTCAACTTAATGTGCTAGTACAGTACAACTGATGACCTGTAAATACAAGAGACAAAAAAAACTAGTGTAATAAGTCCTTAAAAATGGATCAATAAACCAAGCAGGACTATACTGAGGTATGCATGTGTATAAATCAAATTATCGTAATATATGTAAGCATAGACTAACCTAAACTTTTTAAGTTAACATATTTATTTGTACACTTTTCAGAACCATACACAAAAACCAACAGCTTTTTCTAAGTGTCTGTAGTATCTGGCTATTTTCTTAGCCATTTGTCATCCGGAGTGTAAGACGCCAGCATGCTTGGAACTGTTTCGGAACAATCCTAAAGGGGCTTGTTTTACAGAATTTATGTTGTGCACTAGTAACCAGTAGTATCGTTCACGTAATGTAACCCTGTGGAATTGCAAAGATAGTTTAATCCAAGGGTAAATGATTGAGCAAGAGTGCCAGCGATTTGCTACAGTATTTGCAGTAATATGTTACAGTCTTTTTTTTTGTTGGCTTAAAGGGCACAGATCATTTAGTATGGTCTCGTACAAATGTAAACATTTAACTGGCAATGTCATATCTCTGCTATATATCTGAAGAATAAGTCTTTGAAGTTGAACAAATGATTACATATGTAATATAGTCAAAGATCATTTTATATAAAGTAGTTGGGAGCGCAGATATTTGTAGGGGCAACAGAATTAAATCAAAACAATAAAATTATTTATTTCTGTTTTCTCTACATATATCTGCTCCTAACTATCTTATTTTGTCTTACTTTGTCCTGGAGGAGAATCAGTAGGGGAGTCCATTTTCATTCTACTTTTGGTGTACACTATTAATAATTTTCACGTGAATTGTGTTTTTATATCATTATAAACATTTTATGTTGGTATTGAGCAAGTATATTCAGGTCCCCAATGTAGAAATATTTTGGAACCTCCAAAACATTTTTCTTTCTGGAATCTATAATATATAAAGTAAGTAATATACTTAGATGCTTGCAAATGTGACTTATATTCAAAAGAAAAAAAAAATGAAAGTCATTATAAATATACTCACTTGACCACACAAACTATTGGTTAAACCTCCTTGCCCTTTCATCATGACATGATATAAAATGTCCCAACTAAAACATCATCAATGGTGTGCTGATGACATAACATATGATGTCACAAAGAGCATCATAAAGGATATGCAGATGATCTTTTAATTGACCATGGCGGTTACATTTTATTACATAGATTAACTGTTTAAATTGCTATTACTGGATGAGGAGGAATAAGGGTAAATGTGTCGGAAATATTTTAGATACATATGTTTCTATGTTTGGTTTTGTTGTGTGTTGGGGGCTCTGTGTTTGTATGAGGAGAAAGTTGTGCATGGCTCTGTTTTTTCATAGACACATCTAGGCTGTGGCTGAGACTGTCTTTTATTTTTAGTTGGTTCAATATCAAGACAAGAGGGAAGAAGTTTAACTGGTTAAAGCGAAAGCATAGCAACTAGAAATTCAAGAGGAATATGCAGCACACATAAACTTAAAAGTACAAAAGTGTTTGCGGAATATTAATTTATATGTAATTGAAAGATTGTATCGAGTGTAGACATTTTAACTAGAAATGCTTTAATGACATTGTAGAAATGGTGCAGTGGAAGACATGTGGGGGCAAATAATGCAGTGAAATGGGATGTGGGGAAATCTGGCTCTGGGGATAGAGATGTGTTTTAATCTGGTCTAGTGGAAAGGTTATGCGAGGAAGGTTGTTGACTGGAGACGGAAGGGTTGAAAAAACATGACGGTTGGGGTTGCATGCGTTTAGTCAGGCCCAGGGCAGCACAAACGCTAAATACACCACTGTATTCGACTAAAACAATCAAAAAAGAATAACTATTCATAGAAAATAATGCAGGGTATAATACTATGGTTGTTCTCTCTGTACTTGCTTTAATTGTTTACCAATCATGTGAATTTAATAAAAAGTACTAGTCATTCTTATAACTTTGTTTTTCATAAAGAGCTCAATGTGTTTGAAGGACACTTGTAACATCATGTATTTCTAAGCATATATGAATATATATATGATCTTATTTAAGCAGATTTGAGTAATCCTTAAATCCTGGATAATTGGGGGTCCTTTCGGACAGGTTTGAGAAGCACTGTAGAGAGCCTATACCATGCAAGAGCCTAGGTTGGGGGGCTAGGCATTATTATTATTTTTATGAGATAAAACAATAATTAAGGGTTGGATATAAGTGGCTTGTAGGAACAAACTTGCATATGTTGCCTTTCATACAATGATACAACCAAACAAAAATCAAAGCACACAGTGAGGAATACTTGTACGTGTAAAAATATGTGTAAAAGTAGTGAATAAACACCTGATCATACAAACGAACACACTGTGAATCAACAATAAGCTAATTAATCGGCAGATATATGTGAACATTCACAATATTAATGAAAACAGTGTACATTATATATTTATTGCAAATATAGTAACCTAATGTGCATATCTAAACATACATATATGTAAACAAATGTGTAATAGTGGCAAAATAATTGTAAACATGCAATTTCAAATACACAATACCATTGATTTTGCATATGAAGTGAAAAGGAAGTTCATAAGTGTCTGTAAAATAAAAACGCCAACCTAGGGCAATCTATAAAGAAACAAAATAAAGTCGACACATAGAACGAATGAAGGTTGAATTTAAACAAAGTCAGTTCCTGTGATGCTGAGCGAATACAGTGCTGGTATAGAGAGACTAACACTCGTCACTATGGGGACTCATATCTACTCTCGGCTGTCAAACTCCTCCAATATTTTAATGTTCCCAAATAGATTGCACTTCAAGAGTTGTTAGAAGTAGTAACTGTATTGGGAGACAACACAGCCACATAGGAATAAATAAACGTGCAAATCCTGCTTCACTGCCTGTGTCGCATCCCGGGATCTCAAGCACTTCTGGTTACTGACTTCATGCTCGGCCAAAGTATGGGTAGCAGGATGAGACACAAAGCCCTATCTTAAAGTAGAAAAAGGTCTTCATTCAGGATACATCACACAACAAAGTGTTATGTGCATTTCCAGATGACTAGCTTCTGGCCTTCTCACTATAGTTATTTTGCCAGTGTACTACTCTCATTTTGCATTACTTGCCCAAGTGGACCTTGGTCTCCAGTTTACAGCTACAGAGGTCGTTGTATTTCAACACATTTTATTTTACATTCTGGTGAATTTGTGATGTTTTAATGCATTAACTAAAGTGACATGCCCATATCTGGTCTGATTAAGGAGTATAGCCACCGTCGGGCTCTCTCTAAGTGCATTTCATGAGCAGTGAACTGCTCTAAAATCAGTGAGTGGACATTACCCTCAACCTATGCCTAATAATGCCACTTGTGCCATATCTGTCCCCAAACAGTGTATCTGTCCCATATTTGCCCTCAAGCAACAAACAACCTGTCTGTGCTATTTTAGCCCCGAAAAACAGCTTGCCTGTTCCATTTAACCTCCCCCCCCCCCCACTAAACTGCTTGCCTGAGTCAGCTTTTTTCCCAAACTCCTTGCCTGCCTTTGGCATGTTAGCCTTCAAACAGCGTGCCTGTGTTTCTCTCCATCTGTGAGAGATCATCCGATCTGATGATCTGTACACTCTCCCTGACGTTAACTGTGTGTCACCGGGGTCACCCGGACCCCCTAAAGTTGCAGGCCTGGTCGCCATTGTAACTCCTGAAATTATGATTGTTATACCCCTGGTGAACAGCTTTCTGTGCTTTTCTAATCTTTGGTTTCAAGACCAAACTTTGCACTAAAAACATTTTTAAAATGAGATGTATTGAGATGTATTGTACTGCTGTTTATTCGTGCCCTCTAGATGCAGTTTATATATTCTCTTAACTCTGTTTCTATAATTGTTTATAACTACAATATTACAAAATGTATTTCAGCAAAAAATTTACAGGAATACAGTTAATGTAATTGGAATGTTTATGAACATAATATTTAAATATGTTTCCTTTGCAAAAAAAATAAAAAAAAATACTTTCTTAATTAAAGAATACAAGAATACTACAGTTTGTTCTGCTACAAAAGATGAATATGTTCAGACAGAAATCTTTATGCAACCCCTTTCATACTTGGATGCCTCAACTGTAATGCTAAAGCATTTAATTACAAAATAATATCACCTACTTAAGGGAATAACTATGACAAAGTATGATTAAGATGCATAATTTTATTGCACACCAATGAAAGAGAAAACCCTGCCTATACAAATAAGAACATGTGATAAATAATTTTAAGGAAGCAGCAGGTATTTTGCACTATAATATAGAAAGTGTGATATATTTTATCCTGGACTGTGATGTAATCTGCAAATAAGCTGTTCGTTACATTGATTCATTCTAGCTGAACAGGGAATGTGCTCTTTCCTGGGGGATCCAAAAGTTTCTCTCTACAACAGAGAGGGAGCACCTGCTTTTATAAGGGATTAATGAGTTTATGCAGCTGCTCACTGAATTTACAGATTTTAAAATCTACTAAATGACACATTTACCTGTCATTGGTAAAACCATGTACATAGTCGCACCCCCAGACATGCACTTTTTAAAGCATCCTGGAAATCTGACAAAAAGTGCCAGGTTTAATATCTAAGGAGGCAAAACTGACAGATGGTACCATATTCATATATGTAACCCTTGGGGTTCAAGTAGTGTAGAGTAGATGTGTGTAAATGTCCATAGATTTACTGTTCCAGAGTTTTGCCCACTGACCCGCAGCTTCAACACAAGCTGGAACGTGACCTCCTCCTTACCAAGTGACCTGCATTCTTGACTGCCATGAGCCTTGAGGCCATGTCAGAACAGAGCATTTTTTACTTCTGAAACAGGTTCATGGCGTGCATTCACAGGGTGAAGCTTACTTGCCTCCAAAATGTAAATGGCAATAACTCCAGCTGCTCTGCACCCTTTTGTGGTCTATTGGCTTTTCTGATATTTCTGCCATTTATTATTCCATTGTTCAAAAAGATCCAGATTTTCCAAAAATCTCTATTTCAAAATCCTTGTGGTTCTTTAAATGTATTGGATCCCACAAGGACATTGAAGGAGGTTCACCACATGTGTGGTGTTGGAGGGGGTTAATTGTTTAATATGTCACCCTGTGGCCTTGGGCAAGCCACTCGGTACTAAGTAGGGAAACGGGATTAATTATTTAACATGTGGCCCAATGCCCCCCCAGACCTTGGCAACTTCCTGTATATTATTATTTGTCGGGAGTTAATTATTTATATTAAACATAGAAACATAGAAACATAGAATGTGTCGGCAGATAAGAACCATTCGGTCCATCTAGTCTGCCCAATTTTTTTTTTAAGTACTTTTATTAGTCCCCCGTTCCCGGTCTTATAGCTAGGATAGCCTTGTGTCTATCCCACGCATGCTTAAAATCCTTGACTGTGTTTACCTCTACCACTTCTGCTGGCAGGCTATTCCATACATCCACTACCCTCTCAGTAAAGTAATACTTCCTGATATTACTTTTAAATCGTTGCCCCTCTAATTTAAGACTATGTCCTCTAGTTGTGGTAGTTTTTCTTCTTTTAAATATACTCTCTTCTTTTACTGTGTTGATTCCCTTTATGTATTTAAATGTTTCTATCATATCCCCCCTGTTACGTCTTTCCTCCAAGCTATACATGTTAAGATGCTTTAACCTTCCTGGTAAGTTTTATCCTTCAATCCATGAACCAGTTTAGTAGCCCTTCTCTGAACTTTCTCCAAAGTATCAATATCCTTCTGGAGATACGGTCTCCAGTATTGCGTACAATACTCCAAGTGAGGTCTCACCAGTGCTCTGTACAATGGCATTAGTGTATAGGGGATTCATTATAACCCCCCCCCCCCCCTCATATGCTCCCCCAGACCAACATGTTTTCATGTTGGTATGTGGTGACCTTTGTATGCCATACGTAGTGTTGTGTGTTCTTCCTGAACAATGCAACCTTAGTTTCATCAGTCCACAAAACATTTTCCCAATAGCGCTGTGGATTGTCAAGGTGCTCTTTGACAGACGTCAGGCATGCAGCAGATTCCTTTATGATGTATTGCCATGGACTGCATGCATGTGTTGTGTGTGGTAAAATCATGAGCACAGATGTTATCCAGTTCCAATGATTCCTTCAAGCCTTTTAGTTGTTAATCTAGGTTTTTTTCTTTCCTTGCTGATCATTCTGTGGCTTGGAGTCAGCTTGGCACCCACTTCTATGGAGAATAGCCGCAATGCTTTAGGTATCCTTATTTAGGTCTCCTCTGCTGATCCATGTAAAAATGAGGGTCTCTCTAGGCACTAGCAGAGAGGGCCCACTGCAGATACAAGATCTCGATCAGACGAGTGGGGAAAGCCCCCCATTCTGATTGGCTGTGTGCGTGCTGTCACTGTCAGCGCATTCTACTAGCCTTTGCCTCAACTGTGAGGTAGAGGTCTGAGTAAATCCATGTGTATCTATTAAGATACACATCAGGTTTATCGGGGGAAGGGAGGACACTTTTGTAAGTCTTGCTTCCTCCAAAGAAACAATTTTAGCTGCCAATCCCCAGGACATACTTGAAAACCAGAGACTATCTAACTGTACCCATTCTAGTTAAACACTTTGCTACTATTATTTTGTAAGTTTTTAAAAACTTTAATTACAAAATGACACATTATTTTAGAAAACAAAACTGATTATTCTTTCAAACTTTTTCGAAATAAATGAAAATGAAATACTATTGTAAAGATAAGATGCCTTTAAAATTCAGAGAGCATTAAACTTTTCAGCTGTTTTTGTCTTTTGTGATCTTATGTTTTTCACCAGAATTTAAGTATAGAACGGGCATAAACTAACACACCCTCAATCTGAAAATGAAAATAACTCACATAGCAAGAAAACATGTACACAAATGATAATAAGGAATGGTTTAGAAGAAATCTGCACATCAAATACACATTATATAACAATTTAATAGCAACAATCTAATCAGTGAATTAAATAATTACATATATGAATCATAAATATTTGTTTTACAATATACTAAATTGTGATTTTAGAGAGACTTGTCTGTACATATACAGTAATGGGCAAATATTAACAATTAAACAACAGATTACATTTACTTGTGCTGTATACCCATAGCATGTAAATGTTCTATTTGAGTGCCAAATAAGCACTCAAGAATCACAGATTTTGTAATTAGTATGCAAATTAGCTTCCATAACTCTTGCAGAATTTAGTAGACTTTTAGCCATCAAGTTTTAGACTTAATTGGATTCACTATGCGTGTAGAAATAATTCAAATTTGGTGTGGTGAGCAAATGCCTTTGATTGCCTACCTCCAACTAATTATTCTAATTACATTATAATAAACAAAAGTCATGTTAAAATAGCATTATTTTTTTTTCAGACACAGTAAATTTTAAGTAAAATAAAAGCGAAACTAACAGAGTTCTGTACTAAATAAGTAGTAGAAAGATTACTTTATTATAGTTATTATTATTTACACTAAAACTTTTAGTGTCAGAATTTCCAAACATCACTGTTTAAAGGTAACCTGCCAAGAACATTAATCATAGAGCAACGAACTGTCTAGATGTTGTGTTAACAGTTTTTAATGATTGGATACATTTATATAAAAAATACATGTTATTTTCTGAATTTTTGCACCAATTATTAAAAGTGTAGCCCCCTTGGGAACTTGAAGGGACTGGCTGGTGCCCAAAAGACATCTTGCTAATGTTAATACATATTAAAGTGCTTTCAAAGAACGTTAAAATGCATATTTTACATTACTTAACATACTTACATCTAGATGAAATTATGAAATTACAGCAGTTTGCAAGAAACCAGGACTGCCCACATTAGCTGAGTAAATGTAAATTTCCATTTCTTTTTTTAAATGAATCAACTTTCCTTTCTCTCTACTGATTTTGTCAGAAAATGTGTTGCACTATTAAGAGATCCTACTGTGTACAAGAGCAAGTCTATAACAGTCCACAATGTATTCTATTCCAGCAGCACAGAAAATGATTAAATGAAATACAACTTTATATGCGGAGTGTCTATATAATCAGTACTGCCGCACCTGCAGTAAACAGGCTTGGGTCAAATATTAAAAATGTGATTTAGAATACCTGCATCAAAACACACTGGAAGAAAGCCTGTGCACTATACAAGCAATAGTGAGTTTGTGGACTAGACTGTCCCTTTAAGGGTGATCTGTAGACAGATAGGGGTCTGGTTATATACTAGCAAGAACTAATTGTGTGTCTTCAGTTCAGCTATGGGTTCAGTCTGATATTAATGCTATAGTTTAGTTTCCAGTACTATTACATGTGTGCAGCCATGTAGTGGTAGGATGCATGAGCCTGCCCAATGTTGGCCAAAATATGATCCATTCTCCCTCCATAGAAACATAGAATGTGTCGGCAGATAAGAACCATTTGGTCCATCTAATCTGCCCAATGTTCTAAATACTTTTATTAGTCCCCAGTTCCCTATCTTATATCTAGGAAAGCCTTGTGCCTATCCCATGCATGCTTAAAATCCTTGACTGTGTTTACCTCTACCACATACGCTGGAAGGCTACTCCATACATCCACTACCTTCTCAGTAAAGTAATAATTGTTGATATTACTTTTAAATCGTTGTCCGTCTAATTTAAGACAATGCCCTCTAGTTGTGGTAGTTTTTCTTCATTTAAATATACTATCTTCCTTTACTGGATTGATTCCCTTTATGTATTTAAATGTTTCTTTCAAATCCGCCCTGTTTGTCTTTCCTCTAACCTATACATGTCAAGATGCTTTAACCTTTCCTGGTAAATTTTATCCTTCAACCCATGAACCAGTTTAGTAGCCCTTCTCTAAATTCTCTCCAAAGTATTAATATCCTTCTGGAGATACGGTCTCCAGTACTGCGTACAGTACTCCAAGTGAGGTTTCATCAGTGCTCTGTACAATGGCATGAGCACTTCCCTCTTTTTACTGCTAATACCTCTCCCTATGCAACCAAGCATTCTGCTAGCATTTCCTGCTGCTCTATTGCATTGCCTACCTACCTTTAAGTCCACTGAAATTATTACTCCTAAATTCCTTTCCTCAGATGTTGAGGTTAGGACTGTACCAAATAGTTTATATTCTGCTTTTGGGTTTTTACGCCCAAGGTGCATAATATGCACTTGTCCACATTAAATGTCAGTTGCCAGAGCTCTGACCATTTTTCTAATTTAGCTAAATCATTTGCCATTTGGTTTATCCCTCCATGAATATCAACCCTGCTACAAATCTTTGTATCATCAGCAGAAATACATACTTTACCAACAAGACCTTCTGCAATATCACTAATAAAAATATTAAAGAAAATGGGTCCAAGTACAGAGCCTTGAGGTACCCCACTAGTAACAAGACCTTGCTTTGCATATACTCCATTGACTACAACCCTCTGTTGCCTGTCACAACCTGGGAGTGTAGCGCAGGGATGTATAACAGACGGCACAACTGAGGATGCGAGGCAGGAACAGGCAGGCACCATTTAGAGAAAGGAGCATGGGTGTAGAAAGACCAAAATGAGGTACTAAAGGGGTTAGGCAGAAGCAGAGTTGGGTATGGTCCAAATGGTCGGGGCAGGTAGACTAGGATCTTAAGTGGAGAGAGGGAAGGCAAGGTCGGGATTCGAGAAGGTAACACAGTCCAGAACACGCAGGGGTCAGAAGCTGCGAGATCCAAAATTAGTAGTAGGGTAGGGACTAGAATGGCACTTGAACAAATAGGAGGAGCTGAAAGCAACACCTAGCTTGAAAACGAGCAAGCACTGACTGAATAGTGCTTGCTCATTTTATAGTATGTCACTGCTCTGACTCCTCCCCTCTCCCATTAGGGAATAGCCCTCCCCGGTCTAGCCAGCACAGGAGGGGAGGAGGGTTCTGCCACCTCACTCCCCTCCCCTCCGTCCTCTCCAATAGGAGCGCACGACCAGGTCTGAAGCCACCCCCCCCTGCCCTCTGTTGGACACTGGCACTCGCAAGGCGCGAGGAGTGGCCAACTTGAGGCCGGGAATGCAGCCTGTACTGCGGAAGGAGAAGCGGTAACCGAAGACCTGAGTAGGGGGACCCACAGGGGATCGGAAAGGTAAGTCTGGAGCCTGACACAACTGTTGTCTAATCCATTCAACAATATTGAAATCTGAACTCAAAGATTGCAGTTTATTGATAAACCTTCTATGTGCGACAGTGTCAAAAGCCTTACTGAAATGTAGGTAAGCAATGTCTAGTACACCACCCTGATCTAATATTTTAGTCACCCAATCCAAAAAATCAATATGATTAGTTTCGCATGATCTCTCTGAAGTAAACCCATGTTGAAATTCATGCAATTTTAGATGCTCAACAATCCTATTCTTTAACAAGGTTTAAATCATTTTCCCCACTACTGAAATAAGACATACTGATTTATAGTTGCCCGACTCCTCCCCACAACCTTTCTTGTGAATGGGCACAATGTTTGCTAATTTACATTCTTCTGGGACTACTCCTGTTAACAAGGATTGGTTAAATAAATCTGTTAACGACTTTGCTAGTACACCAGTAGGTTCATTTAATAACTTTGGATGTATCCCATCAGGGCCCATCAACTTATTTGTCTTTACTTTAGGCAGCTGAAGTAAAACCTCTTCCTCTGTAAACTTACTTGCATCAAAAGACTCATTAGTCTTTTTTCCCTAAATGATAAAATAAAAAATAATTATTTTTCCCTTACCCTTATTTTTATTTGTAAAAACTGAACAAAAATATTCATTAAGGCAGTCTGCGAGGCCTTTATCCTCTTCTACATAGCAACCTTCTTTTGTTTTTAATCTAACTAATCCTTGTTTTTTACTTTCCTTTTCTCATTTATGTATCTAAAAAATGTTTCATCCCCTTTTTCACTGACTGGGCTATTTGCTCTTCTGCGTGTGCTTTGAAAGCTCTTATAGCTTGCTTTGGCTCTTTCTGCCTACTCTTTTAGATCTTCCTCACTCTGGCTTTTTCTATAATTACTAAATGCTAGCTTTCTGTTTTTTACTATTTTAGCCACCTCTGCAGAGTACCACAGTGGTTTCTTCATTTTTTTTGCTCTTACTGACAAGCCTAATGCAATTTTCTGTTGCCTTCAGTAGTGCAACATTTAGACAATCCCATTTCTCCTGGACTCCATTTAAATTGCTCCAGTCTGATAATGACTCTTTTACACATAATCTAATTTTAGAAAAGTCGATTTTTCTAAAATCTAAAACTTTTGTTTGTGTCACTGTTCTTATATTAAACCACACTGACGGTTGATCACTGGATCAGAAACTTTTCATAGTAATATCTGATAACAAATCTCCATTTGTGAACACTAAATCTAATATGGCCTGCTTTGGACTTGGCTCCTCAACTACTTGCTTTAGAGATAATCCCAGTAGGGAGTTTAAAATATGCGTACTCCTGGCGCAAGTAGCTATTTTGGATTTCCAGTGCACATCAGTAAGATTAAAGTAACCCATGATGATCACTTCCCCCTTCATTGTTCTTTTAACTATTTCCTCAACTAGTAGATGATCTAACTCCTCTATTTGTCCTGAGTTACTGTATGATTACCAAATTGTAACGTTACCCAAACTGACTCTGTTTTCCTCACTAACTTGTATTATGTTAGATTTTAAGCTATCCCTCACATGCCGGGCCACCCCTTTCTTGCCTTCACTGTCTTTTCTACATAAAGAGTACCCTGGTATTGATTAATATGTCCCAGTCATGTTTTTCATTATGCCATGTCTCAGTAACAGCCACTAAATCTACATTCTCAGTTGCCAATATTGCCACAAGTTCATGGATCTTATTCCCTAAACTGTGAGCATTTGTAGACATGACTCAGCTTATCATTTTTCAGCACACTGACTACAGGCACCATTTTGCCCCCCCCCCCCTCTTTTAGTTTAAAAACCTTGAGAAAGATGCAAACCATCTTTTTTATACCGTATATTTGTATGCCAAAGAGAACTACCATGAGAAACAAAGCCAAATCCTTGCTCCCAACACCATACCCCAAGCCACAAGTTAAAGTCCCTAATATGCATCCATCTATCATTAAGTGTTCTTGCATAGCAAGACCACTTAATGTTATCTCACATATATATTATTATTATTATTATTATAGCAAAATTTGCCACCCTAACTCCTCCCACAGTTTTTACACTACATAGACAAAAATTTACCAAAACGTGCAGATTGTTCCCGATCGGATTGCTATTACTTTGTGGAACGTTTCGCCGAATGGTTCACGGAATATCGTCGTTTTTGTGGCGCAATTTGTCCCATAGGAATGAATGGCAAAGCTAGAGTGGGAGCTGCCAAAAGCTGAAAAATCAGGACATGATTTCTAAACTGCCACCACTCCCTCATTTTCAAGCCCACCTACATAAATCTTATATCAAAACGTTCAGCTATCCCTGGTGCCACTAAACATGTAAACGGCTAAGCCGTAGTCCTGATAGTTTTCACAATATGACCATTTGTTTGCAACCAACGCCGTCCATTGACATTCATTGAAACTTCACTCTGCAAAGCTCAAATTTGAAGTGAAATTTCTAAACTGCGGCTGTGCCTTCATTTTTAATACTTCAGAGACATACTATGCATCAAAATGTAGGTCTGGGTCTTGTGATTCTCACAATATAAAGCTCTTCGCTGTAGGATTGATAGTTTTTAAAATACGACCGTTTGAATATGGCAACCGCCAAAATACTCTGACCTGTGTCAAGCTGCAGCAGCAAGTGATGTCATAGACAGGGCCTTTTGAACACCTGCTAATGTTTTTATAAATGTATGGTTTAATGTAACTGTGCAACAACGTTGCAATTAAATGTGCTATGTAAATGATAACAGTTACTCCGCCCACTCCAGTTGTAGACTACAGGTGGAGGCAAGAACACTTCACACAATTTCCCCAGAAATTGTAACTTTTCTAGTTCTGAATGTAATGCACAGGCAGAACTTCAGAAAATGACAGTGTGGACACAACCTGGTGTATATCATTGGCGAGAACACGAAACATGTCCTTTGCTTCTGAAACCTCATTGCAAGCCAAAGCATGTGTCCCTAGATTAACCAATACATCCAATTCTCCTTCCTGATTTGCTTGCTTAACAGTATTAGAAATGTGAGACCTGTCTCTGTGAGCAGTATCTCCAGGAAGACATCTCACTAAGCCACTACTGTCCAACTCCACACCTCTTATGATAGAATCACCCAACGAAAACTGCTTTCTACCAGGCCTCACCTTCTCCTTGCACTCCTTAGCCATACAGGAAGGTGGTTTCTCAAACTCTGTGTCTGAGCCTGCCGCCATAACACCACTGTATTGTATCAGTAGAAAAGAAAGATCTCAGCAAGTTGAAAAATCAAGTCTGTCTCTAAGAATATCTCCAACTATACTCTTTGAAAGCAGCTCTTAGAAGATCATCCAAGTTGACCACCCTGAAAACACCCTGATTTAGCAAGATATTAACAAACATGTTGTATGTCTATCTGCAAATTCCTTCAGTTTGAGCCATGTGTCTCCTGTAGAAGAGTCCTTCTAGCAATTCATATGATGATGGAATGCTAAAGATACAATTATTGCCTGCATACATGTTTTTAATTTATACATTTGCTAATCAAAGTGAATAAACACAAAATACACCATGAACTTAAAAAACAATCAACATGCATATTTCATAGATTTAAGTGTTCCTAATAAATAATATAAAATGTATTAGTAGCGGAACAATTTGCAAGTTTCACCATTTAAAAACATGTAAGATGTGCACGGAACTCTGGAGGTCTAAAGAATGGGCAGGAACAGTAATAATCACTTTAAATAAGGTAGAACTATCTGGTGAGGAGTCAATTTAACTTCATTCTATTTACCTCTCATTTATAGTATTCAACAAAATATATCAGAGTTACAAATTACAGTTTTACATTATTTGAAACCATGGATCCCATATCGTATTGTATAATTTAAGATTGATATTATTGTGATAGACTGGAAGCACTGGAAGATAATTTAAGCCATGACCTCCATGCAGCTTGGCGGCATATCCTTTTCCCAATATCCGGCAGTACACAACTTAAAAGCCATCTATTTGAGTAGCTGGTTAAACTAGGAAGTTTCAAGAAAAATATAAATCGCACTAAGGTCAGAAAAGCCAGATCTGTTTGCAGGTCAAATATAAGTTTAATTAATTCCCTTTTTAAACCATCAAGTTTAGAACAATCCCACCAGATATATTTCATAGTCCCAACCTCCTCACTGCAATACTAGCAGTATTTGGAGGTAGAAACCTGACATGTATTGTTCTGTGTAGGAGTTGTAGAACACAATGCACAGATTTTCCAAACGGCTCACAGGATGTCAACCAGTCCTCAGATGGAAAAAGAATACCTATATCAAGACCTCCTCATGGTTTTAGTCTTACCATCATTTTTACAATTGGAAAGCATTTTCGTAATTTTGGGAACAATTTTTAGAGCCCTGGTATAGATTTTCTAAAAGGAAGTCCATTATGATCTCAATAGTCCTCTAAAAGCCAGATATTCTGAGTTACGTAACAATTTCTTTAGAGGAAATACCAAATTCCTCTTGTAGCTGTGCAGAGGTATGCCTTCAAAAATGCTATACATAAAGAGAACTGCCACTTAGAGTAAAACATATTTTTTCATCTCTAATGGCGAATAGAATATGTAAATAAGTAAATGGCAGTGCTGAGCCATGCAGGCCAAGGGTGGAGTGTATCGGAAGCGGATGTGAGAGGTGATGCTCGCATAGAATCCCATCTCCCGTATGGTGAATAAAGTGATAGACGCCAGGCCGTTAGAACCTTCGACACCAGGGAAAGTGATTTTTACTAGTGAAAGAACATAACGAGTACAATAGATAAAGCTTCGGTTTGAAGAGCAGAGAAACAGGATAACAAGCATGGATATCTTTTTTAAAAAAGAAAAGGAAAAAGATAAGATAAACCTCCGGACCCTAGAAATGGGAAAAAAGAAAGGAAGCTCAACAACACATACACCCAAGAAAGGGAAGAACATGCCTTCTACTAACCTGAGATCCTTCCTAGTCCCCCTCCCGACGACACCTCCAGAAGAGAGCAAAACGCTACTTATAACAAGCCACTTAAGCTCTGATCACGGTGAAGTAAGTGGGGAAGTTTTACAATCACTACAGAAAAACTGGGAAGATGAAAGTGTTAATGAACAAATTAAGGGAATAGAAGAGCAAATTACAAAAGGCAATTTTGCAAGGTTTATATGTCAAGTAAAAACCGAGATGGCTGCAGCTGTACAGGCTATCAAAAATACTATTAAAGATGAGATGATTGAAATGAAAAAAAATACAATACAACAAGGAAACAGACTTCAAACTATAGAAGTCAACCAACTTACCATGCATAGTGCTTATGCAGTACTTGAGCAAAAACAAAATGAGCAAAGGAAGTATATAATTGAACTGGAGAAGAGTCACAGACTTCGATAATAGTAGTAGGATAACTAAACTCCGTGTCAGGGGAGTACCTGAGATTGATCCAGCAGAAGATTTATATGATATATAAGGAGGGGTAAGAATAAGGGAATATGATGATGTATTATTATTTTTATTTATTTATTTATCCCCCCCCCCCTTCTGTTTATGAGGAATAGGGAGGTAATAGAGGTTGTGATGGATGGAAGGGGCTGTGATAATGAATATGCGTATATTTACTAAATTTCTGAGTGTGTGTGGGAGGGGGGAACTCACTACTCAAGGAAATAGGTAGATAATTAATTATTGTCCATAAAGAGATAAACACACAATTATATGTATACACAGAATACTCATTCACAAAATAAATATAGAATAAGAAGAAATGTTTTATTAGATATTACAAATAGGAATATCAATTTATGGTTTATGAGGAGAAGAAAGAAGAAGAAAAATGAAGAAAAAGGAGGTGGGGGTGTCTCATTTTTTGTTTGTTTGTTTTTGGCTATTTCTGGTTATTTTTGGGATGCTTGAAAGGAAATAAAATATTTGCCCTAGAACAAAAAGGTACTTAATAAAAGGGGAAAAATGTAAACCCCACGGAGACGAGGAGGGATCAGGGGATAATTGATGGGAAGATCCTTGATAGGTGTATATGGTGGGGTATTTTCGGTTCCAAAAATGGAAAAGGATAATAAATCTTTGATTGTTAAATTATTGTCCATTAATGTAAAAGGCCTTAACTCCCCACTGAAAAGGTCATGTCTCCTCAGAGAACTGAGAAGTATTCAGGTAGATATTGGAATGATCCAGGAGACACATTTTTGCAAGAACAGGATCTCTAATTTTAATTATGACATATATACACAATTATTTTATCCCACTCTCCATTAAAAATAAATAAAGGTGTAGCTATATTTATAAATAAACGTATCTCGTTTAAGGTATTGAAGGAATGGCAGGACAAAGATGGAAGAGCATTTATGATCAAGGGTTCAATAGGCAACCAGAAACTGACATGAATAAATATTTACTCCCCTAACAGTAAACAGGAAGCATTTATTGAAGGGATTATATAAAGGATAAAAAAGTTTGCCAAGGGAATGATTATTATGGGAGGAGACTTTAATGTCTCAATGAATCCTTTATTGGATACCTCCACTGGCTCGTAATAAAGCAAAGCGTACATGAATTACAAACAGTAGATGTCTGGTGGTTATTAAACCCTAGGAAAAAGGAATATACCTATTATTCCCCACCTCATAAATGTTATTCTCGTATTGATTATTTTTTTGTATTTCTAGGGTTGGTGGAGGATGCTAGAATAGGGAATATAAGTTGGAGCGATCACTCTCTGATTTTAATGAATATTTGTATCCCATCTATGCAAATAGATATAATTGGCAATTAAATGAGTCTTTGTGGGTGTATGCGAGTAAGTGTAGCTGTGTGTGGGTGTGTCAATGTGTGTAAGTGTGTGTGTGTCAGGGTGTCTAGGTGTGTGTGTAAGTTTGTTTGCGTAAATGTATGCGTGTGAGTGTGTGTAAATGGTTATAATTGTCTGTGTGTTAATGTTGTCTAGATGTGTGTGTGAGAAAGAGAGACTGTATGTGTGAGAGACAGAGAGAGACAGAATATGTGTGAGACAGAGAGACGGAGTGTGTGAGAGAGATAGACGGTGTGTGTGAGAGAGAGAGACGGTGTGTGTGAGAGAGCGAGAGACGGTGTGTGTGAGAGAGCGAGAGACGGTGTGTGTATGAGAGAGAGAGAGACGGGTTGTGTGTGTGTGATAGAGACGGAGTGTGTGTGTGTGTGTGTATGTGTGATAGACCAGAGTAACTCTCGTCCCTTTTTTTTTTAACAAACTTTATTGAATCCGCGCAGCTGGAGGGGAGCGCACAACGCTTCCCTCACAGCCACGGACCTGCACCGGGAGACAGCAGCAAGGAGGTAAGTACTGGCTGGAGATGGGGGGAGGAGGGTGGCATGACGAGCATACTGAGGGGGAAAATCCTGGCATATTAATTGGAATAATCCAGGCTTATTAATTGGTATAATCCTGGCATATTAATTGGCATAATCCTGGCATATTAATTGGCATAATATTGGCAAAATCCTGGCATATTAATTGGTAAAAATCCTGGCATAATAATTGGCATAACCCTGGCATATTAATTGGCATAACCCTGGCATATTGGCAAAATCCTGGCATATTAATTGGCATCCTGGAATATTGAGGGGCAAAATCCTGGCATATTGAGGGGCAAAATACTGGCATATTAAATGGCACATTGAGGGGCAAAACACTGGCATATTTATTGGCAAAAGAATAGCATATTGAGGGGCAACATACTGGCATATTAAATGGCACATTGAGGGGCAAAATGCTGGCATATTAAATGGCATATTGAGGGGAAAATTACCGGCATATTAAATGGCATATTGAGGAGAAAAATACTGGCATATTAAATGGGAAAAGAATGGCACATTGAGGGGCAACATCCTGGCATATTAAATGGTCAAAAGAATGGCATATTAAATGGCAAAAGAATGGCATATTGATGGCAAAATACTGACTTATTGAGTGGCAAAATATTACTGACATATTGACCAACTGCTCCCAACCACCCTCCATATTACAGTAGACCATTATAACATGCTTGTAAGGGTAGGTGGGGGGGGGGGGGGGGGGGGCAGAAAATTGGTTCAGTATGCGGCCATGAAATTTCTGGTGGCAGTCCTGGAGATAGAGACAGTATGCATGAGAGACAGTGTGTGTGACAGAGCCCATCTGGGCTCTAGCTCTAGATTAATTGGAGACCTAGCAACCCTAGTGTAATTATTGATTTATCTAAGCTATAAATATAGTCATTTGTGCTTATACCTTTGTATGTTCAACAATATTCACTGTTACGTTAATTAACGAAAGATATCATTTTGCAGTCTAAGCAACTTTCGGAAAAGTTAAAAAAAAAAAATGACACTTGCAAACTTCAGCAAATATTGTTAATAATGAAAAAAAGTAAAATAGTGGATTTTTTTTCTCCTGGGGGATAAGATAAATTGCCACCATCAGCCCAGCACTAATTAGTTTAATTATTCACTTTGTTCTTTATTCTACATTTGCATACATAAATTATATATTTTCATACAAAAATGACACAATGCGGTATACACTTGGCACATCGTTTGATGACATCATTTATTTGTGACATGCATTCATTGATGTGCCAATGGACTACGTGTCCAGTCTCATTCTCAACTTTTCAATTTTGTTACAGTTTAGGCTTGATTTCACATAAATCTGGAAACGTCTGTTTGATTTACGACCTGTTTCTACATTTCATTGCTCAAATATTGTTACAAAATATGAAATAAACATTTTCTACTGTTGATTAAACCCATAAGTATGTATATTAATCATATCTGTCCACACAGTAGAAATGCTAATTCACATTAGGTTTTTCTGCTTTGATCGCATTATAAAACATTAGCTATGTAATTTTATTTACCTGCGTATCTGACTTTTCATTGCTCATGCAACACGCTATGCAAATGATTATGTTCGTTTGGAAACACTTAATGCATTTGTTTAAAATGCTCTTATGCATGCCATGCAATTTGATCTCCTGACCAGTAGTATTATAAAAATCAAATATACTTTAATGGAACGAGGATACTTTAAATCAATTATATTTCATTCAGCATAGCTAAGACTATTTATTTTAAGTGAATGAACCAAATATGATAATTTTCATGCTACTTCCTCATAAGTGAATATTTATTGAATTTATAGTATATATGGAATAGAATTAGGATTGTCTGTAATAAAAAGAAACATTTAGATTAAATTAGTTACTTTTGGAAATCCGATTAAGAGTTTTTTTTAATTAAATGTGAGTATTACATAGTTACATAGTAGTTTAGGTGGAAAAAAGACTTGCGTCCATCAAGTTCAACCCTTTTCCTATCCCATGTTTACCGATGTTGATCCAAAAGAATAAAAAACCCTTAAGCAATTTCGACTTCTAAATACTATTAAAATACTCTGCTTATGTGGGAGTGTGACTTTAGGTGTTATTTTTCTTAATGGACCACTGCAGCCAAAAATAACAGCTATACTATTGCCACCATAGACTTAACACTGGCTGGATGGCAACCCTATTTCATAAGGATAAATCTTCCCTTGAACAAACTGAATGTAGTGCTTCTAGACAAAATATACGTATAGTGGGGTTCTTCTAGCACAACGCATACATTTTGACGCTAACATAGCAAATTTAGGTATGCCATAACCAAAGATGAATAGGGCCATGTCTAAATCTGATTCATGGTCAAAATGAAGGAAATAAAGTATAATTAAAGAAGAGGTAAACATGCAAAAGTTTCAAAACTTTGTTTATTGCATTATATGACTTTACATACATATGTAAGTTAGGATGACCACATGTCCCAGATTACCCGGGACAGTCCCGCAGTGGGACATTATGTCCCTAGTCCCAGACAGCCTTATTCTGGGGCAAAGTGGATTCCTAGAATGAGAGCTCTGAGTGACGTTGGTCACAACTGTGTCTTTGTGGGGCTTTTTGTGACTGTGTATATGTTTCATCTTGTGACAGTGTTTTCTTTACTTTTACATATAAACATATACACACAGAGAATCACATACTTATTAAATTCTGGTGTAAGGAAAACCATTTTTTTCTGTTATTTTTTTTAATTGATGAGATTTTCAGAAATGTTCAGAGAAATATTTGATTCCAAATCTCTAATGCCATGCCTGACACTCAACTTCCTCCTCCTTGTTCGCCAGGGGTAGAAGTTGAGAGGTATATAATTCCAAATTATGATTCTAAAAACCTAAGTGTACCTGTGTTTTACTTGTAAGGAAGAATGATTACAATTGGATTTACAACAATTGAAACTCACACAAAAGGTCAGGAGACTATTGGCCAAAGTAATCAGGATGCTCAGGGATGAATTATAGAACTTACTTTTTTTGCTTGTAGAAAAAAAGAATAAAATGACAGCATACTAGAGCAAAAATGGTGTATTGATAACTATGAATTTACAGTAAGGATTAGATTATTTTTAGGTTGATCAAATAAGGATCTACTTCAATATAATTACAAAACCATAAAGAATTCATGGACTTATTTTTAGTATTACAATACTGAAAGCAATTTTAAACACATTTAATTTTAATCTTAACTATTCAACAGAACATGTCTGTTTGTTTGTTTGCTTGTGTGTATGTATGTTTGTCTGAAGCGCTACAAACTCTAGAATGCTGGACTCTACATTCATGGAATTTTCACAGCTTATTCATGCTTGAATTCCTTGGTCAACATGACTATCTTTAGCTCTCTTTGTTCCCCTGTATACGCTGTCTACTGTGTTCTATTAAAGTCTGCTTTCACCTACAATATATAATGAGTGCACCTAATTATACATGAAAACAGGACATTTTTAAACTGAGGCATTTGAAAAGAGCCATTCGAAGACTAACTTGCTGTCACTTTACAAAAAAACAAAAAATGTAGACATGTTTTCATCCTCTCACTGTACCACTAAACAAAACTACAGATGTTGATGTATCATATCCAATTTATTATTGCCACATCAAATACATGTCTTGACAAAGCTGCAGTGACAGAAACATATTAGATGCAACTAGCACCTTGTATTGGCGGTACAAATTGAACCAGTGCACAGATCATTTAAGTCAACACAAAAAAGCATATTAATGAAATCTCAAGATCTATTTGTTCTTTAAATGGATCCTCAAAGATGGTGAAAGATTTTTAAATTCGCTTATAAAGCACACGATTCAGGAGAGACAGGATAAATTGTATTTCTTTCACAATGTCTTTAATGGAAAAATTATCAAACTATCAAGCTGATTTAATGAGAAGATATATCATTGTCACCGTTGAAAGTCAATAATGGCTTTGTAAAACATATTAGGAGAGTTTACTTTCTATATTTATCAAATTGTCAACATTTTGTTTTTCTTTCTTGCAAGTAGGAATGAGTCATTCAGATGTTATTTTATTTCACTATACAATTTGATGAAATGTCATGCATGTGCTTCAAAATTCAGAAGGCTTTAAGTGCACTAGAAATTATCATTGTCTGCAGCGGCTCACCTCAACGCTTTTATGATGGAAGGATATGGCACATAAAGGATGAGTCACATTGATGAGGAATTTTGTATCAGTCAAACTGGGCACGGAAACCTCAGCTGACTATGCCAGTATATAGCAATCAGATAGTTGACTCAAAAACATGGCATCAAAGTAGTCTACGCATAGTGTCATAGATAGAGGATAACGATTTGGCTCTAAGCATCGAAAGTTAAGATATAACATAGGATCACATAGCTCATGGTCAATAAATATAGCTAGAAATTAATTTGTGGGGGATAGAGGAAGCATGTTTTCATCCCACCAAGTTATTATGGCAGGTCAACGCAGACAGCTGTTGTCTGACGCATTTTTCATATTCGGTTGCATTAAAATCAAGGTGACATTGCTTGAAATGTGACACGTGACGATACTGTTTCCGTTTATGATTGTTGTGGCTCTGCATATTTCCTGGTAGGCATCATTGGGACGTTGTTTTTGATGCCTTTTTAGACTTTTCAAGAGATGCTTGAAATTGTAGGAGCTGGATCTCTAAGCTTGGATGCTCCGTCTATTATATCGAAACGAATTGCAGGGAATTGAGAAGGGCATTTCCGACTTAAGCCCAAAGTAGAGGAGTTGAAAAAAATCTCCCATTCATCTGAATGGAAATATTTAATAATAGTATTTGCTCTATGGTAATGTGAACCATATGCTGATTGAGATCAGTGCTAAATATAAAAGACAAAACCATCAACAAATACTTACATTAACAGAATAAAATTAGTGGATCTACTGAGGTAGCTCCGAATTTTGGCCTCTTCGGATCACATTGCTACTAAACAGGCCAATTTGTTGAAATGTCTATATTACAGACCTCTCTATTTTACTTTCCTGTGTCTATTCAATAAAATCCCTTCCTCCTGTCTTAAGAACAGTGGTTTAACTTTATACACATGTCCCCGTGTCGAAAGTAGTCTTTGTTCATATGAGTTTTACTCTCTTATGTCAGTTGCTTCACTATCATCACTGAAAATTGGTTTTGCTGGACTTATTTAATCTTCTCTCACTGTCCTTTTTTTTTGTGCTTAAATCTTTTTACCTTACATGTACTTCATTTTACTGTCCGATGATATTTGAAACCCTTTGCTATGTCCCTTAGAATCCATGTTTTGTCTGCAGAACACTCAATTAACATCAGGGTTTTCATCCACTGCTACATGGATATATATTGGCTGATAAACAGTGCATGTGTATATAGGAAATATATGAGACTCACCTCTTTATTTACTAAAATATATATATATATATATATGAAATTGGAACCATGGGGTAGCTTTTGGCCCATTTTGAGTAAGGATAGTCCTCAAGCTGAATATGACTGAAAATCATTGTGAAATTGGTGTACATGGTCAATTTCGGGAAAGCTACCATAATAAGTAGCTTAATAGCGGATTTCTCCCATATTGGCCCAGATCGCACTATAGTGAGTAGTCCCACAAATGTCAATGTAAAGTTTCTTTAGACAACAGATATACTTTAAAGGGGGTTCATACATTTTTAGCAAGTAGCAGAATGTGGGGAGATTTTTTTTTAAATTATCATTCAACATGCTTTTCATCTCATCTATCATGATTATTAGTGTATTTCTTAGTTATCTTGCAAATAAATGTAGACAATACATCATTTTGCTTAACCAATCAAGCATAGTGTCTCAGATTAGTTAAATACCGTTTTGCTATACATAATAACAAATCAAGGATGCTTGCTGTCTGACCACTTTTATTTATTATATTAATTTGCCTCTTATCTCTCTCATGAGCCATAATCTGATCATCTACTTCTGAGGTTTGTTTGTGCTTTTGTCATTTTCATCCTTCATGCAGAGTTTAATCAGATCATTGTTATTAATTAATATCTGTTAAACTGCACTAACTACAAAGTCATTAATTACCATTTTTTCAGTATTGGCATTGCTCTGCACACAGTGCAGTACAGTAATATAATCCAACCAGTATGTTTGCTGTGATATCATTATTATAGAAGACACTACTCAATAAAGAGAGAAGTGCAGGGAATTGAGACAGGATTTTCAAACATAGGGCAAAAATAGCTGAGTTGGAATAATGTTCCCATTCTGCTGCATTGGAGAATTTTTCCAACTCCGTTTCGTTGGCCTAAATGTTGAAATTCCCATCTCACTTGCTTGCCTTTCTGTTTTTATTGAGTAGTCTCTACAGCCTTCGAAAGTAACCAATGTAAAAACAAATTGGGTCTTTACAACAAAAGTGGCAATGGAGAGTAAAAGTACTAAATATGAGGTGGAGGCTGAGGAAAATATAATTATTAATATTACTATTATTAATAAATGTTATTTATTGGGTACTACCAAATTTAGCAATGCTGTACATTTTGTGGAGTAAATCAAAATATAGTACAATATAGAGAAATACAACAAAACAAAAAGACATTGAGAGATAGTAAGATAGGGAAGAAAAATAGCAAAATAACTGAATGATAAAACAGAATATGTTCTCATCAACAGGATATGTTGGATTAACAGCAGAAATGAGGGAGTGTTGATAGTAGACAATGAGTAGCTGTTAGAAGGGAAATGTTACAAAGTAGAAGTAACAAAAGGACAGAATAAAAGCAGACAAAGGTATTAATGAACTTAGCTGGCATTGTAACAAAATAATATAAAAATGGAGATAAAGAACAGAAAGATAAAGTGGAAATTCTGGGGCAAAGAGAGAGAATAGAATAAAAAAAAAAACAATTAGAGACAATATGTAGTTAGAATACGATGGAGAAGATTTAGTTGCAGACATTTATCACCGTGCCAGAGAGAAGGTCATTTTGGAAGTGTCAGTTATGAAGGAAGTTAAGTACAAAATAGATGATGGAGCAAGCATAGGAATGGAACAAACTGGAGTAAAGATATAAACAGAGAATGCAAGAAGCAGAGCTTAATATAGCTCCATAAAGATGGATGATCAAACTACTGTGCCAGTAATTGAGAAGTAATGAGAAGAACCAAGAACAATTAGCTAGAGGAGGAAATAGAGGATCCAGGATAAACTGTAAAGAGTTTCAGGTAAGATGCAAGGATAAGAAGTGTTTAAATTAAGCAATTAAATTGCCCCCTAACAAAGATAACCAAAATTAATTTTTGCCTCAAGACATTTTCACTAGGGATGGTCCTTTAGTAAGAATTATTTACAAGTTTGCTATGTACTTTTTATTTAGAAATCATTACACTGACTTGTGGTGAATATGTATATGAGAAATGCCATATAAATACAATTGTTTAGCATTGTTTAAAGGGTCAACACACTGGTTGATACTTGTGAACTCCACAAAAGTAAAAAGACCCTAGAGACTATTTCCTTGTGACAGAAAGCTTCTGTAAGTAATTTATTTTTCTCTTTAAAAAATGTTTTGCTCTGCTGGCTAAGGTTAGCACAGCCTTATACTTATGGGAAATAAAGATAGCAGAAAGCGGTTCTTTCTGCAGATTTGCTCTTTTGGATGTCTAGGAAAAACATTGTAACCTGATAAAAACTTTTTAATATAATTGTGATTCAGCATCTGAAAAAATGATAATAGGCTCAATTCAGTAACGTTAGTTATTATATAGAAAAACTTACTCCGTGTGTGATCGTTTTAAACTTATTATAATGTCAGTAGCCCTATGTTGTAGACTTACCATCTTTACCTGTATAGGTAAAAAAAATATATATTTTTTAAAAATCTTTTTATTAAGTTATGCATGGATCAAAACAAATAAGTATATATGTCAATACATTTTCTGTTTACATAGGAATAACTGATTTTAAACATTTTGTAAACAGGGAGGAATAAAAGAGGATGTGGGGAGAAGATTGCGAGCTGTATAGGGGGTTGTGATAGAAAAGGGGGGGCTTCATCAATTTGCCGGGAATTCTGAATTTTGGCGGTAATTTGGCAGTTTGGTGGGAATAAAACTCTTTAATGCATCTATAACACCTAATCTAGCCACAAGAGTTATAGCTGATTCCACTCCAATGAATCCAAAGACTGAAATCAGCACCAAAACAAAGTGGTATGGTTAGTACTTTGGCTTTTTTCAGGTCCAAATAGGAAGTACCTCGGCTATTACGAATATAGAGGAAGTCCTTCCATATAAATCAGTGGGAGTACGTTGGCTATAGCCACAATAACCAAAGCATGTTGTCTGTCTCTCCACCCATCCCTCCCCCCAAATTGTCTGTCACTCTCCCCCACCATCCCCCCAATGTTGTCTGTCTCCCCCCTCCGTCCCCCCAACGTAGCCTCCCTGGTGGCTAGTGGGGGCAGCCGGGGATGTCTGCACGATACGCGCAGACATCCTCCACTGCTGCCCGGCAGGACCCGGCTTCATCATAGAAGTCCCGGTGGTCGTGCCAGGCTGCAGCAGAGTACCGTATTATGCAAATCCCCTCACGTATTATGGATCCCCCTCACTAACAGCCGGTGGATATCTGCGCAATGCGCACAGGCATCCTGCGCGCATTGCGCAGACATCCACCGGCTGTTAGTGAGGGGGATCCAGGTCCCCTGCAGCTCTGCGAGGGACCTGGATCCCTGTTTTATAGTCTGACCTCGATTTGAGGTCAGATTATAAGACAACCTTGAATATAAGACCTCGTCTTATATTCGAGCAAATACGGTACTTTAAAATACATATTTTACATTATGCATTGCTTAGAATATAAAATACTTACAACTAGACGAAATTCTGAAATGACAGCAGTTTGCAAGAAAAAGTTACTAACCTTATATTTGTGAGTAAATTAAACATATTCAGTATATAGATACTCAACTTTGAATGACTAGATACATTTTTATTTTTTTTACTATCATTTAACTTAAATGTTCAAAAAAGGTAAGCCATTTTAAGTTGTTGTCCTTTAAAGGATTAAATACATCATGTTTCCTAGACATTGCCTTATAAATGTCTAGAATTAAAACTATCGCTTACTAAATTATGAGATGCAAACTGATTAACTGCACATAATTTGCTTTGATGAATGTCCCATTATTTAGCCTGAACGCTATCAAGATGTATGTTAACGCTGCATAAAGAATGCAAAGAGAGTGAATCTGTAATAAAATTGTAGCAGGTGTTATTTTCCCTGACAACTCCATATCCCACTAACTGATGCTATGCAAAGTGCTTCATGAATTTCCATTTTCCCATTTTTAACCTTTAATTGCTGTTCAACAGCATGCCTGTCCATTTACATATATACCGTATTTTTCGCCTCATAAGAGGCACCTGACCACAAGGCGCACCCAGTTTTTAGAGGAGGAAAACAAGAAAAAAAAACTCAATATGCCAGGATTTAGCCATTCAATATGCCAGGATTTTTCCCCTCACTATGCCAGGATTTAGCCATTCAATATGCCAGGATTTTGCCCCTCACTATGCCAGGATTTTGCCCCTCACTATGCCAGGATTATGCCCCCCACTATGCCAGGATTTTGCCCCTCACTATGCCAGGATTTTGCCCCTCACTATGTTAGGCTTTAGCCACTCACTATGCCAGGCTTTTGCCCCTCACTATGCCAGGAGTTTGCCCCTCACTATGCCAGGATTTTGCCCCTCACTGTGCCAGGCTTTAGCCCCTCACTATGCCAGGCTTTTGCCCCTCACTATGCCAGGAGTTTGCCCCTCACTGTGCCAGGATTTTGCCCCTCACTATGCCAGGCTTTAGCCACTCATTATGCCAGGCTTTTGCCCCTCACTATGCCAGTCTTTTGCCCCTCACTATGCCAGGATTTTGCCCCTCACTATGCCAGGATTTTCCCCTCACAATGCCAGGCTTTTGCCCCTCACTATGCCAGGATTTTGCCCCTCACAATGCCAGGATTTTCCCCTCACAATGCCAGGCTTTTGCCCCTCACTATGCCAGGATTTTCCACCCTCCTCCCCCCTTCCCTAGCACTTACCTCCATGCTGCTCTCCGTTGTGTTCTCTCCGTTGTTTCCTCCGTGCAGTCTAACCTCCTGCACGGAGGAAGGAAGCTCCGGTCGCTTTTTTTTTTCTTCTTAACTTTATTGACGTTGCGCAACGTCAATAAAGTTAAGAAGGGGAAAAAAAGCGAGAGCAGCATGGAGGTAAGTATTACATTCGCCTCATAAGACGCACAGACATTTCCCCTCACTTTTGAGGAGGAAAAAAGTGCGTCTTATGAGGCGAAAAATACGGTACTTTAACAGAAGAGTGTTTAGAATTTACAACAATCTTTGTCTCTCTTGGCTTGGTGATACTTATTGGACATTGACTATTTCTCTTTCTAAAATTAGTGTAATCTGTTGTCTTTTTGTAAGCATTTCTAACAGTCTAATTCATCTGGTGATATTTAACCAGGTAAAAACCAGTTATTGCCTCTAACATTCTAATCCTTAAAGGGACACTCCAGGCACCAAAGTAACTTTGTACAAAGTAAATTATGCATTTTGGGAGCAAGACTTTCCTTTCAAAATATAATGGAGATATGTTCACAAAACATGTACACAATAAGATTTGTTCTATAAAAAAGCAAAAATCAGGCATGTTGCAGAATTTTTGCAACTTCGCTTTTTTTTGGGCCGATTTATACTATACCATTCTAAAGTGAATATACTGAACCTCTCTATTATGAAATGGAATGGTCATCTTATTTAGCATTAGAGTTGTACAGAGTCGCTAAATTTATGTTCGTGTAACAATTCCTACAGGCATGGAGTCTTTATGGACCAGATTGTGATGATAGCATTGATTGTCTTCTTTCTTCGGAGATTAGCTGTACATTGATTTTACTATAGAAAGCATAAAGAACCCTCTGGATTCTGTATAAATTGGTACAAATAAAATACAAATCCTCAAAATCTATCAAAAAATGTTTAGGATGTTAACCCAAATGTTGACCCAGATTTTAAAAAATAGTAGAATTGTCTGTCTTTGTTTACCATTTAAAAGAGCATAATCAAGGGCATTTGATCTCCTTTTAGTTTTACAAAGATGATTTTGCATGTATAGCATACTGCTCGATCGTCTTACTTTACAGGAGATCGTAAACAGGGTTTAGCTTATGCAATTTAAGGACTATATCATCTATCAAAATGAAACCTAGCTCATGACAATGAGTGCAAATATGTTTGATCAGTAAACCACTTAATCTTGGAACAGGAGGGATTTTAGATAAGGCACAGAAGCAAATAAAATATTAGCTTCAGTGAGTAGACAATTCCTAATATACCATAATGCCAATCCTTCTGGATTAAGAACATATGGCTTGGAAAAGATGACACACGGCATATTGACTGTGGATATGGAGCATGTCCTTGTAATCAGAGAGAACAGTTGGGTATTTTATGGCAAGCTCAATAACACTGAAGGGAATAGATACAGAAATATCTCTTTCTGCAAGCATTTGAGACTTCTTTCTGTTTTAAAATACATTAGCTATTTATATAAGATCAATTCTCTGCTCACATTATTTGATATATTGGGCCTGATTCAATAACTCAGCATATCACAGATTACTGTTTTTTAACTCAAACTGTTCTGTTGCAGTCTATGGGATTTAACGATATGAGATAGATTTACCCAGGTCATTGAATACACCCCATGGTGTTATCGCTAGGTAATCTGTAAGGTTGCATTTTTGTTTATAATTATTTAGAATTTACTGGATGATAATGATGTATATGAAAAACAATAGCAAAAAAATGCCACACATTAGGATATTATCGTAATTGCGTATGGCAGCATACATCATGGACTCTATATCTCACAGGCGGCACAGAGGTGAAATGCACCACGAATGATTTACCTACAGCTTTTGTGTATGGTTTTTTTTAATATAATACATTTTGCTGATTTCCCCCTTTCTTAATTTTTGGAGGTATCTATAAGATATGCACGTTAAATTCTACATCAATGAGCCTCTACATATTTTATTGTGTACTGAAAATTACTACACTATATTACATGTTTGTGTCTCATTTATCTATTTTGTATAATCTACATTGCTTTGGAGTCTGTATTCAAGAACAAATCCTGCTGTGTATTTATTTATTGAGACATTAGTGAAGATTTTTATAGGACAGTGCAAAAGGATTCCCAAAACATGCAGTTTACAGCATAATGTTGTCATAATCATATTACATTGTGTGAATATCTAGATATCAAATATGCTGGGTTTATTGGCTTCCAAAGTAGCCACTCTTGTAACTCATAATATCAATAGTGGTGAAGACCTCAGTAAAAATAAAGGGTTCCAGCAACAAGACAGTACCACACACACTGTCCAATAATTGTACATATAAACATAGAATAGCACACCAATGAATAGATTAAATATGCACAATCCTTTATAATATAAAAATACAAAATATAAAAACATGCCCCCTCCAATAAGGTAGTAGAGCAATGTAAAGCCATACAAATTAACAAGTAGACTGTTGTAACATCAAGTTATATATCAGACAAGGCATGTAAGATATATAAACTAAAGACAAGGACAATCAAAAACAAAACAGCACCTCAATGTTTCGGCTTAAAGACCATCTTCCGGAAGCACCCTGCAGACAGTAAAATACAGCATGTCCTTAAATACCCTCGGATTTATTAACAACTGGATTAAAATGCTCAATTGTATGTTTTCATATACATTTTTAAAAAAATACCCTTGGCCGAAGAGAGAGAGATAGACATAGACATATGTTTTGGTGGATATAGCATGAGCAGTGTAATTATATTTAGTAGCTGATGCACAATACCTTCATTCTGTATGTATTTAAAAGGATGGAGCACATGGCTTCTGCAATAAATATGGGTAGCAGAGGCATTATCAAACATAAATCTACACACACTAAACAAACCACAGTAGTCACACATTCGCAGTGCTATAAACACTACAAAGGATTATGGGTAGTCATAGGCAAATCAGGTCAACAATGAACACCTTTTGCTTCTTAAACAATTTGAAAAATGGTCCCCTTGGATAATTTGCTCTGTGTGGACAGCGGTTTCATCCTTGATGGGACTGGTCAGCATGAGGTTGGTTACTGGTTGGCGCTTGAAACAGGACATGAAGAACAAACCATTTAAGATATGGGGTAAAGGTGATGGTAAAAGTTGATCATTGTTGACCTGATTTTCATATGTCTACCCAGAATCGATTGCAGTGGTTATATCATTGGGAATGTGTGACTTCTGTGGGTAAAGGAAGTGTTTTGGCTTATTAGGTGTGTGTAGATGTGTGTTTAATATCTTAAACAGTGAAATAAATATACATATACACAAATTCATGTTCCTTGAGCACCAATTCATATACATAAATCAACAAGAATGCATACATATCATAGTCATCAATTACATACACATCAAAATGTATTATACTTTATAAACGCTTTATAAAAATAAATATTATATAGGCACATTGGTTGAAAAAATACTAGTTAATTATCATTAATGTCTTTAGATTGTCTTTAGAAAATGATGGTAGTTAGTCCAGTACTCCTTGATCAACACCAAAATATATTAAAAGATAGAACTTTGTCTTTATAATATTTCTAACCAATAACTAGTAACCTTTTTTTTTTTTTTTTTTTTTTTTAAATACCAATGTGAATTGTAACTTAGACTGTGTATTATGCATTTTATCATGTTTGGTCAAATAATAATGTCTAATAGATATATATGATCTGAAAACAAATCATTCATAATCTGTTCTTACCTTTTATTCAGCATTGGTTTAAACATTTATATTGATATCCCTTTTTATGTGATTATTTTGAAAATTAATGAAGGATACAACATATATATTTAAAGCTTGATGTGTGATGAATTGACATTAATTGTTTTAAAGTTGGAAAAAATAGCTATGTATATGACAATAAAAGAATACACTACTTAAAGCTATTAGTTTATGTGTCTTCCAATATATATTCACAAACGATCTTTACATCTTTGTGTTTTATTTTATTGTAAAGTTTGATAGGCTTTTTATTTTGCTTATACCCCACTCCAATGTATTGGTAAGGAGAAACAATTCTGAAAATCATGTTAGCAGATCCGGTATAAGATCCACTAAACTTTTCACTTGTAAAATATAATATAGAAGTGCAAGTGAAATAATGTGCGGCCCTAGTATAAGGATAAACTGGCATGTACTTTTTAAGGAACATGTATGTGTATCCTCTGATCAGCAGCTATGATGCTGGAAGCATCATGGCCGCAACTGTTGCAGACAGTAACCTCCAGTTTACATGCCATGAACAGAAGGAACCTTAAAATTCGTTGGTGGCATTTGAAAATGAAGGTTTAAACTTGTGCTGAAACTGTGTATATTAATCATTGTAGTATATTTTAGATACTCGTATGTCATTATGTTCAGATTTTGTGTTGACTAGCATGAATATCCCGGACTTATTTTGCCTAAAGGGATATCAGCTGTATCATGGTGACATGGCCAGAACATATACTTGTGGTTGCTGAATCCAAGAAAGAGGCAGGGAAGAATGTCCTTCCATATCAAATCTAGAGCACATTTACCTGTTTTAGTACAACATTCCAACAGAAAAGTCTTCTGTATAATTGTACATGGGGGGGGGGGGGGGGGGGGACACAGCAAAGGCTATTTCTTTGTCTAGACCGTCATTAAGGATCCCCAATAATTCAGGATTTAGGGATCACCCAGTGGTGTTTAAATAAGAATATGTATGACACTTGCTAATGCCTAGCGAACCACACCAGCTATTATACATCTTCCTATTTAATCACAACGGAACAATCCCTAAATCCTGGACCGTTGGGGATCCGTGAGGACAAATTTGAGAAGCACTGGTTTAGACTATCATTTTCCCAGAATGGATAGCAGACTGCTATTATACATATTCATAAATTTATATATATATATATATATATATATATATATATATTAAGGCCTTTTGGCCTGTAATTGTGGGAGGGGCGTATGACACACCCCTTCCCTACTTAAGGGACACCCCTTACCTGGCTCCATACCATTCGAGGTCAGCGCTGCATCACCCTCCCACCACTCCTCATTATTAACCCCTTTTTCTTTACATTTCTTCTTGGTGGGCCCTCTTTATTTACAGGCCTACCTCATCGTCGGTTCCGGCACACCACAACCGACTTGTGCTTTTAATACCATCCTACACTCATCAGTGTTTGTTTCTTCTGTACTATCATGAGCCCTTACCACAAATATATATATATATATATATATATATATATATATATATATTTCGAAATGGCCATGTCTAATTGCATATTTTCATTTTTGTTCTACACAGATTAATCTTATTGTAATATATGTGACCAATTGTCTGCCACTGTGCACATTAGGACTACATTTTGCATATACCAAAATTTGAGAAATAGGTTATCCACTATTCAATTTTGTCCATTATATTTTCTCACTGGACAATAATTGCAGGGCTCTTTAAATATATTCATAAATTATTACTACGAAGCAGATAACAGATCTGAAACATCTTTCCATTTGAAACATGACACAATTCAGAAACTGGTATAATTATTAAGCACTTACAATGAGACATTTTTTTTTTTAAATTCAGCCATAAGACAGACCACTCAAATACTGTTCAAGCAGATGTTAATTAACATATCTACAATTTTGCTACATCTCATACATTACTGCAGAGTTTGTTATTTTCAGTTAAAATGTTTAAAGATTTAATTTTAGATTTCCATTGTGTTTTCAGTGATTAAACATTTGATTTTAAAGACTGGTAACATTAACTTTGATAGGAAAAAAAAAAAAAAATCTTCACTTAGCTACTAGTGCCATGACGCCAAACGAATGCAATAACTCTGTATTGTAATTTATTTATGATATGTTATATGCGGCAAACACATACACTGTTATGATTGCAAGAGAGAGAGAAAATAAAATTGCCTATACTTGAAATGTAAGTAATTGCGTGGCCTTTATTACAGGATCACAACAACTGCAGCTTGCATGATGGATCTCAGAAGATACCCACTCGATGAACAAAACTGCACTCTAGAAATCGAGAGTTGTAAGTACTGATGTTTTCTGCACATAACAAATAATATAATGCGCCATTTATTATGTGTGTTACAGAATGAATTATTTGACCTTGAACTAAATGGAGTTTTTACTTTCTTCATTACATTGATAGGAATACAAATATATGTATTTATATAGCACCAGCCATTTACATAGCTCTACGTACAGAGTATAGAGTGGGACTACATAGATGAACAAGAACAAACTGATACATAAGATAGAGAGCCCTGCTTGCAAGCTTACCATGTAGAGGGAGTGGGGGATATGAGACACAGTGAAGAAGTCAAAGGGAAGGTTGTCGTCGTAACAGTATTAGGGGTGGTTGGAGCTAGGAAGGTTTGGTAAGAGATTAATTATGTGTATTCCAGACGGATGAGTTGTAAGCTTCCTATTCCTAATGGTGTTTGAGGACAATGAGAGCTAGGTGGGATTGGTTAGAGGTTAATTAATGAGTAATCTAATGGGATGAGCAGTAAGCTTTCTTAAAGAGTTGAGTTTTAAGGGCCTGTTTGAGAAACAGTGAGGGAGCTGAATGCTCTGCAGAAGGGAGTTCCAGAGAGATGGGGCAGCTTGGGCAAAATCTTACAGGCACGAGTGTGAACAGGTGATAAGGTTGGAGAAGTCTATTTGTGGAGCACACTGACATACTTATATTTGGTGTGGACAGAATATTTGGTCTTGCTATGCCTTGTTTAAACTAGTTTTGTCTAACAATATTTTATGACTGCTATATATATATATATAAAAGAGGAGAGTTGGTACACTATAGAAACACAGGACGCTAGTAGAGTCAGGTTGAAACCTATATTGGCTAAATGAGAAGGTAATCAATAAAGGTATCAACTTGACTCTACTTGCCTATTATAAGATAGGTGGAATTTCAAATATATATTGTGTAAAGTGATTTGTTTGCTAGTATTTATTGTATATTTTATTTTGTATGACAGGTTTTCAACTTTGTATACTAACATTAGGTTTAAATTACATATTCCCTAATTATTGTCAATTAAAGGATGCATTGTATATCCACTTACTCTACTATATATATATATTACATATATGCTTATGATTAGAAAAGGACATACAAGCATTGTGCTTATATTACAAATGCATGCACCTGTTTAATAACAGAACAAAATAAGATGTGCTTTCTGCTTGTAAACCAGTTTGTTTTATTTATTTTTTTTTTGAAATAAGCAATGCACAAGTTCATTAGTGCCTCTAATTCAATTAATGTTAAGTATTAAATAATGTGTTGATGTTCCCTTTTATATTTCTGAACACATGATTAAGCAATATTTGTTCCTTTTGTAAATTGCTCTAAAATAAAAAAAAATTACTTTCATTTTAAATTGCACAGTGAATTGTTATATTGTTATTCTGCATGGAAAAATCTTCAGAGCACTAAACATGTTAATATTTTCTACAACAAATATTGCAGGTTTTTCATTGTCATTCTTAATGTAACTGGTGATTTTATCATAGATACTGCAAATGTTTATTTAATAATAATATTTAGTCTAATAGTAATTGTATAGAAAGTGGTTTTGACAAAAAGGATAATGCTTTTTACTGCTTTTTGGAATTCTATATATCAACAAGCGTCCTAAACTGTCGGCTTAATTATATCCCTTATTTTTGAAAGCTTAAATAAAATAAATGTCAGAGATTTCCCCTTTAATAATTTCATTTTTAAAATTACAGACGTGAGCAGCACTTTTCAAATACTAAGGTGCCAAAGGAGAATCAATGCATACAAAAAAATAAGAATATATATAGTGAATAAATGATTTATAAAATTACATTATTTTTTTTTTACAAAAGTTAGATTTGGCATGAAAAGATATTAACATGAAAATAGGAGAGGAAGAACATGCTTCATCTGATGGAACATAATGTGGTCCTGTAAGGTGTGTGGGCAGTCTAACATCCAAAGTCAAACAAACAAATACAAAATGACATATTTATTAGACCTGTGCAAAACGAAAATTTTTGTTTCGTTTTTTGTCCATTCGCACGAAAATGTTATTTATTTAATCTAAAACGAATTTCGTTCATTACTGCATTCATTTCAGACGAAATTCGTTCATTATTTTCGTTTTTCGTTTTATTCGTTCGTACGAATCATTTGACCTACACATAACGAACGTAGGTCATTTTATAGACTTTCGGCTTATGGAATACATGTAATGCTATTGGCTTTCTATAAAGTGAAATAGAGTCCCCTTTCATAAGAAATTCTTATGAATGGGGACTCTAGGCTTTATTTCAAATTTTTATTTTATTTATTTTAAGGGAGGTGGGAGACATTGGGGCAGCTGTTGATCAACCAAGATATTTGCCCATAATTGACAAAGCTAAGCTCGTTGTGTGCACATGTGTGTAAAGGAATCATATTTTCCTTTTATTCTGTAATTGCTCAGTTCACTATTGAGCCCACACAGCAACGGATCCAATGCAACATGGAGGTTTTAAAGACAGATTGGTTTGCTAACATCACCAACAATACATTACAAATCTATGTATGCAACCACGGGTGGACTGACAACTCATCAGGCCCCCGGGCAAGTGATGGGCATGGGGCCCCCTTGTGCCCACCCCATGTATCGCCCACGTGCAATCCCTGCCCTCCAAGTGTGACAATCTGCCCCAAACTTTCCAATATGACCCCCACTTCCCAATCTGCCCTCCAAATGTGCCAATGTGACCCCCACACTTCTCAGTCAAACCTCATCTTCCCAATCAGACTCCAAAATCCCCCTCCACCCCAGTATGCCCCTAAATGGGCCAATCTGCCCCCTTCTTCCAAATCTGCCCCACACTACCCAATGTGACCCCCACATTAGCCAATGTGACCCCAAGATTTACCAATCTGCCCCTTCTTCCCAATCTGACCTCCAAACATGTCAATAACCCTCTTCTTCCCAATATGCCCCCAATATTTGCCAATCTGACCCTTTTTTCCCAGTATGAGCCCCAAAATTTGACAATCTGACCCCCACTTCCCAATTTGCCCCATACATGTGCCAATCTGATTTATCATCCCAATCAGACCCCCAAACTTCAAAATATGCCCCTTTCTCCTAATCTGCTCCCAAGCATGCCAATCTGCCCCACATTACCCAATGTGACCTCCACACTACCGGTTCTGACCCCCAGACTTGCCAATCTGCCCCCTTCTTCACAGTATGACCCCCATATTTACCAATCTGACCCCCAAATGTGCCAATCTGATGCCCCCACTACCCAGTCAGACTCCCCCTACTACCCAGACACCCCCACTACCCAGTCAGACACCCTCACTACCCAATCCGACCTCCCCACTACCCAATCAGATCCCCCTTGCCATCAGGCCCATCCTTGCCAAACAGACACCCCCCTTTCCAGACACCCCCATTACCCAATCAGACCCCCCTTGCCAATCAGAGCCCCCCTTGATAATGACACCCACTACCAATCAGCATTGATGACCACTTACCTTATCTTTGTGCTGAGCTGCTCCATCGCCATCATTGCAGGGGTCGCAGGGTCTGTGTGAGCTACCGCTCACATCAGTCTGCATTACCAAGCCCTGTCACAAGTGTCTGCTCCCAGCAGATGCGTGTGACAGCGCTTGATAATGCAGGCTGATGTGAGCGGTAGCTCACACAGTCCTGTGCAAGGTCACGTGACCCCCCTGATTGTGCAGTTCAGCATGGGGCCCCCCACCAACCCGGGCCCTCGGACAGTGCCCGTATGGTCAGTCCGCCCCTGTACGCAACATCAGCAGCCATTTTATATAAAAATAATGTAAATACTTTTAAAAATTGCTCCCAAAAGTTCGATATTATACTTTGGAATGAATGGACCTGCTTCATAATCACATTTTATTTCTTGTAACTTGTAAGCAAAAACAGGTTGAATATTACTTTAATATAAAATGTTATAAATTGCAAATATTGCAAAATATAGATACAAGAACCAGTCATAAAAATATTTTTGAACTATTTTGAGTAAACTATCAACCAACTTAATATCAGCAAATGCATTCACAGCCAACAGATACTTTCCGTTTAGTACAGTACAGTTACAGTGGATATAAAAAGTCTACACACCCCTGTTAAAATGTCAGGTTTCTGTGAAATATATAAATCATTTCAGAACTTTTTACACCTTTAATGTGACCTATAAACTGTACAACTCGATTGAAAAACAAACTGAAATCTTTTAGGTAGAGGGAAGAAAAAATATAAAAATAAAATAATGTGTTTGCATAAGTGTGCACACCCTTAAACTAATACTTTGTTGAAGCACCTTTTGATTTTATTACAGCACTCAGTCATTTTGGGTATGAGTCTATCAGCATGGCACATTTTGACTTGGCAAGATTTGCCCACTCTTCTTTGCAAAAACACTCCAAATCTGTCAGATTGCGAGGGCATCTCCTGTGCACAGGCCTCTTCAGATCACCCCACAGATTTTCAATCGGATTCAGGTCTGGGCTCTGGCTGGGCCATTCCAAAACTTTAATCTTCTTCTGGTGAAGCCATTCCTTTGTTGATTTGGATGTATGCTTTGGGTCATTGTCATGCTGAAAGATGAAGTTCCTCTTCATGTTCAGCTTTCTAGCAGAAGCCTGAAGGTTTTGTGCCAATATTGACTGGTATTTGGAACTGTTCATAATTCCCTCTATCTTAACTAAGGCCCCAGTTCCAGCTGAAGAAAAACAGCCCCAAAGCATGATGCTGCCACCACCATGCTTCACTGTGGGTATGGTGTTCTTTTGGTGATGTGTAGTGTTGTTTTTGCGCCAAACATATCTTTTGGAATTATGGCCAAAAAGTTCAACCTTGGTTTCATTAGACCATAACACCTTTTCCCATATGCTTTTGGGAGACTTCAGATGTGTTTTTGCACAATGTAGCCTGGCTCCGATGTTTTTCTTCGTATGAAAAGGCTTTCGTCTTGCCACTCTACCCCATAGCCCAGACATATGAAGACTACGGAAGATTGTTGTCACATGTACCACACAGCCAGTACTTGCCAGATATTCCTGCAGCTACTTTAATGTTGCTGTAGGCCTCTTGGTAGCCTCCCAGACCAGTTTTCTTCTCGTCTTTTCATCAATTTTGGAGGGAGCTCCAGTTCTTGGTAATGTCACTGTTGTGCCATATTTTCTCCACTTGATGATGACTGTCTTCACTGTGTTCCATGGTATGTCTAATGCCTTGGAAATTCTTTTGTACCCTTCTCCTGACTGATACCTTTTAGCAATGAGATCCCTCTGATGCTTTGGATGCTCTCTGTGGACCATGGCTTTTGCTATGGGATGCGACTAAGACAATTTCAGGAAAGACCAACTAGAGCAGCTGAACTTTATTTGGGGTTAATCAGAGCCACTTTAAATGATGGCAGGTGAATGCTGACTCCTATTTAACATGATTTGGAATGTGATAGCTTAATTCTGAACACAGCTACATCCCGAGTTATAAGAGGGTGTGCACACTTATGCAACCACATTATTTTATTTTTATATTTTTCTTCCATCTATCTAAAAGATTTCAGTTGGTTTTTCAATTGAGTTGTACAGTTTATAGGTCACATTAAAGGTGGAAAAAGTTCTGAAATGATTTATCTTTGTCTCATTTTTTTTTACAGCACAGAAACCTCACATTTTAACAGGGGTGTGTAGACTTTTTATATCCACTGTAACATTTTTAACATAAGAATAATAAGCTGATCATTTGAAATACATTAAGTGAACTGGCATTGGCTTTAGTGATAACTATTTTTTGCAAGTCCTTCCTTATTCCTGTAACACTAATATCAGTATTTTTTCATAAATAAACTGAAACCGAATTTAATTCATTTTTTTTAAAAACATATTTTTTTTATGATCTCTTAGATTATAAGTAGTTGATCACTGAGTCATTTACTGTTCTCTTTTAATCATTGTTTTACATGTTTTTTAAGAAATGGTTTAAAGATTTTAAAATTAGCCTTTTTTTCAGATTTTGACCTTTTTTTTTTATCTCTGTACTGGATTTGCGTTGTATCTAAATATGTGTTCTTGAATATGATTTAGCTGCAGTCAATTTTATTCTAAACAATACATCATTGATTGTTCCTTGGTTTAAAAATTCTCGTAAAAATAATACTTTATTGACTTGTGTATTGACTTGACTATTTTATATGTTTCTACAACATAATATTTTCCCCAGCCTGTTTTCTATATTATTATAACTATATTCTCGAAAGCAGTGCAAACCCCGGTCCCTAATTTTTTTTTACCAGCAGCTGGTAAAATACTGGCTAGGTGGCAACCCTACCTACCATACAAACATATATGATGCAAAAATATCAAAATATTCATATTAATTGTATCACACCAAAAAGCTATTGAGAATTTTGTTATTGGAAATGTTGCCAGTTACTTGCACACAGTATAAACAAAATGCTAAAACAACCCCTCTCTACAATCCATTATCCATTATTCCAAAACTCCTTTTATATTTTTTATATTTAAATGATATCTGATTTTATCAAAATATATATATTTTTTTCAATTTCAGTGAATTTGTATCTAGTTGAAAAGTTTATTAGCTTCTACGCCAATAAAAAAAAAAAAGCTCCTTCGTCCGTAATTCATTGCAAAATAGAGTAGCATGAAGAATTCAGATAATGTTAGCTGGAAGCAAAGTTTGTTAACATGAAATCAATGTCAAGTGATTTGTTTTTAAGATTCAGATGTGATGGAATTAGCTGTGTTAGCCTCGTTAGTTATGTTTGTCATACGAGTGAATAATTTAAATCAGGATGCTTTTCTAGGCATTTTATCTGAATTAACTACTCTGGTTGATGTGTTGTTATTGTAAATGGTTCTTAATTGTAATTCAGGTACATAGATTCGATGAAAAGTACCACACAACGGGCGCTATTCACTAAAAGGGGAGTTGCAGGTGAATTTAGGTGAGATGAGAGGAGTTGAGGTGAGATCGAAGTTGAGGTAAGATCGAAGTTGAGGTGAGATCGAAGTTGAGGCGAGATCAAAATCTTATCTCACCAATTTAGCTATATATTGTGGAATGATAATCCTGGTGAGTTTGCTTGGCAAGGGAAGCTCATGAGGTTTGTCTCTGCACATTGCTTAGTTAAATTGGGGAGATTAAATATTCATCTCAACTCACCATTTAGTGAATTATGCCCTATGTTTTTTATAGCCCTGAATATATAAGAAATGTATTTAATGATGTGAGACATGTATATTTATTTGTACTAAGGGAGTCATGTACTAAACTAGTGCAGTGGGTAAAAAAAAGTAGGTAAAACATGAGTAAGGAGCAATTTGCGACTATTTGTAACATTCTGCCCTTGATTTGCGCCTCTTCCGTTTTTTTATTTTTTATTTAGCGTGCATTTTTCCGGTTGTGCTAATAAATTGTGATTATATTTGCGCATGCAAAAGAGCTTTGCGAATATTTTGCTAAAAATAATCCCTTTTTGCATGTGAAAATTACACCAGCTTTTAGAAAGTGCTATCAAAAGAGGTAGAAAAAATATTCCCCAAATTGCCTGTTTTTATTCTTGATGCCCGTTTTTATTCGCAATTTGCTCATATGTACTATTTGAGTATTAAATGTTTAGTACATTGCAATAGGCGTAAAGTGCAAAAATAGTTTTGCACCTAAAATATATTTGTGTTTTTTAGTACCTGCCCCTCTTAGTTACATAACATAGTAATACATGTCTGATGAAGTCATCTAGAAAGGTTGCTCTCAAATTCTCATTTAACCAGTAACAATATTATTTTCTACACAATACTATCACTTTAACTATAGTGCAATTGGAGACTTCCCTTACTACAGCTGAGGGAACAATCTGTGTTATCTAATGCCATTCCCCCTGTTTCTCGAACAAGGCCAAGATGCTAAGTAATGCATTGTCATCATATTTTTTTTTTCATTATAATGGCTTAACGTGCAGATTAACATATTTTTGTGTACTTAAAATAAGCAGCTTTGTTTGTTAATGTCTGGTGTTTGTAATCAAAAAGTATTTTAATGCTTTATGTAACTTTAAAAATGTACACTTGTCATTTAATCTAGTGCTATGATAAAGAAGCTGAAATTATGTTTTGGACCATGGTAATTAAATCCTTCCTTTTAGCTATGCATTGAAATAGGTCTCCTTAAAATTCACTACAAGTGTTCAAATTATCTTATTTGTGTAAGTAGCTCTCATTGAACAGATGAGGTCAGGGCCATCTTTAACGCGGGGCAAATGGGGCAGCTGCCCCGGGCCCTTTTATTCATGGGGGCCCAAGGCAGCTGCCCCATTCGCCCGAGCTCTGCCCCCAGGCCCCAGCAATCAAACTTACTTTTTTTTATTACTATGCGATGCGTTTGTATGCATCGCATAATACTTGTTGCTCCTACCCTGCGTTTGCGTGACGTCTCACACGTCACGCTTGGGGAAACACGCGATAGAGGAAAGACTGCACTGGTAGTCTCCTCCTCCCCTGCGTCCAGCGTACGGAGGAAAGACTGACACTAACAGTACCAGTCTCCTCCTATTCAGTGGTGCGGTACCTGGACGACAGCAGCCCCCATGTCCGTTAAAGCGCATCCAGATTGAAAGCCAGCACACCACCCCCAAAAGCCCCAGACACGAAGTGCCCTTCAGCCAGCATACAGCCCCCAGCCATACATATAGTGTCCTGCTCCAGCCCAACCAGCTTTAAAGTACCTACCCCCCCACGACACCCAGCCACATATTATATATATATATATAATATTAGCTGCTTTATATCATAGTTATATTATTATATATAGATATAAATCAGACATACATATATATAATAATGAAGCCATATATATTATAAAAATCAGTCATATATATATATATATATATATATATATATATATATATATATGTGTGTGTGTGTGTATTTATATATATGTGTGTGTGTATATGTATGTATATATACATAATATGACACGTCATATGGTTAGTTTATATAATTCTCATAATTTAGTCATAAATATACACACATATTTAATGTAAATATTATATAAATCACCTATACATTATATATATTTATAGCAACAGTATTTAGTGTTAGGACCCACCAATATTGGAGTACTTTGACCTAGTGGTGGGCTTAGCATAATATGGCCATATATGTGACTAAATCTCCAATTTTGTTATCTTAGTAAGACAGGTGATTTTAAGTAGCTTTATTTAAAACTATAGCTTTAAGAGTTTTTCTCCTACCTGCTTTGAGGTGAGTGCGCTGATCTTTGGATTTTGTATAAATATTTGGTCTCAGCAGCACCCCGTATAATATAATATATGCTAGTTTAGGTGAGTGCATTCAGTTTGGATTTGTTGATATATATATATATATATATATATATATATATATATAGTTTTACATAACATATAGTATATATTTTGTAGGGAGGTATTAGGGTGGAGGGTGTGAGTGTATGCCAGGGAAGATGGGTGGGGTCCAGGGGCCCCAAACAAATGTTTGCCCTGGGTCCAGTCAATGTTAAAGACGGCCCTGGATTAGGTTTCAAAATAGAAAATATACTGAGCATTAAGTGACTCATACATATCTTATATTTACTCAAAAAATGTATTTTAGTTCAAATATTTCAACATGTATATATGCTGCACTCAATGGATAAAAAAAAAATAAAATCAAACATGGTACCCTGGTGCTTTAGGCTCACATACAAAACTCCAAGAATGAGCACTCTTGGGATTTATTCAAAGTTCCAGAAACTGTGTTATTTGCAAGTAAAAAAAGATTGATGTTTCAAGTCTAAATACCATGAGTTCTCATTCTTGGAGATACATATATGTTATGACCTCCTGCCTAGTAATGTATAGGTCCCCTTTTGCACTTAAACAGCCCTGACCCGTTGACGCATGTACTCCACTAGAACACTGAAGGTGTGCTGTGGTATCTGGCACCAAGACATTAGCAGCCGATCCTTTAATCTTTGTAAGTTGCAAGATGGGGCCACCATGGATAGGACTTGTTTGTCTAGCACATCCCACAGATGGATTTAGATCTGGGAATTTGTATGCCAAGTCAACATCTTAAACTAGCTGTTGTGTTCCTCGAACCATTCCTAAACCATTTTTACTATGTGGCAGGGCACATTATCCTGCTGAAAGAGACCAATGCCAACAGGGAATAGCGTTTCCATGAAAGAGTGTATATGGTCAGAAACATTGCTCCCCTGCAGGGGAGGGCTGGCAGCCTTAGGCCTGGGGGGCAAATCCAGTCAAGTGGCCCATTGCACCATCGAATCGCCTCCCCATCCACAGCCATCTTTTCCTTGTTTTATAACGAATATTGCCAGGATTTTCCCCCACAATATGCCAGGATTTGCCATTTAATATGCTAGAATTTTCCCTTACAAAATGCCAGGATTATGCCCCTCAGTATGCCAGGATTATGCCCCTCAATATGCCAGGATTATGCCCCTCAATATGCCAGGATTATGCCCCTCAATATGCCAGGATTTAGACACCCAATATGCCAGGATTTTCCCCTCAATATGCCAAGATGATGCCCCCTCAATATGCCAGGATTTTCCCCTCATTATGCCAGGATTATGCCCCTCAATATGCCAGGATTTAGACACCCAATATCCCAAAATGTGGGCACCCCCCTCTACCCACGTTGCACACCTACGACATGACCCATAACCCACGTTGCACACCAGGACATGTCCCATCACCACATTTACATGCCTCCATCACCCCATTACATACACATTTCCAATATTATTTGCCATTAATATTCCCCAGCCAATTTGTCCCATAATATGCCAGTGTTATTCTGCAATTTAATATGACTCAGTAAATTTGCCCAATAATATTCCAAGGTTATCTGCAATTTAATATGCCCCTGCTAATTTGCCCAATATGCCAGTGTTAATTGCCATTTAATATTCCCCAGCCATTTTGCTCAATAATATGCCAGTCTTATTCTGCCATTTAATATTCCCCAGACGATTTGTCCAATAATATGCCAGTGTTATTCTGCCATTTAATATTCCCCAGCCAATTTGCCCAATAATATGCCAGTCTTATTTGCCATGTAATATTCCCCAGCCAATTTGCCCAATAATATGCCAGTCTTATTTGCCATGTAATATGCCCCAGCCAATTTGCCCAATAATATGCCAGTCTTATTTGCCATGTAATATTCCCCAGCCAATTTGCCCAATAATATGGCAGTCTTATTTGCCATGTAATATGCCCCAGCCAATTTGCCCAATAATATTCTAGTCTTATTTGCCATGTAATATGCCCCAGCCAATTTGCCCAATAATATGCCAGTCTTATTTGCCATGTAATAATCCCCAGCCAATTTGCCCAATAATATGCCAGTCTTATTTGCCATGTAATATGCCCCAGCCAATTTGCCCAATAATATGCCAGTCTTATTTGCCATGTAATATGCCCCAGCCAATTTGCCCAATAATATGCCAGTCTTATTTGCCATGTAATAATCCCCAGCCAATTTGCCCAATAATATGCCAGTCTTATTTGCCATGTAATATGCCCCAGCCAATTTGCCCAATAATATGCCAGTCTTATTTGCCATGTAATAATCCCCAGCCAATTTGCCCAATAATATGCCAGTCTTATTTGCCATGTAATATGCCCCAGCCAATTTGCCCAATAATATGCCAGTCTTATTTGCCATGTAATAATCCCCAGCCAATTTGCCCAATAATATGCCAGTCTTATTTGCCATGTAATATGCCCCAGCCAATTTGCCCAATAATATGCCAGTGTTTCCCCCCCCCCCCTTACTTTTTTCCCTGGTGGCTAGTGGCAGGACTTCCCTGGTGGCTAGTGGCAGGAGGACTTACCTGGTGGCTAGTGGCAGGACTTCCCTGGTGGCTAGTGGCAGGACTTCCCTGGTGGCTAGTGGCAGGAGGACTTCCCTGGTGGCAGGCAGCATGGTCCCTCCATGCTGCCTGTTCGGCCTCCCGGCGGTTGTGCCGACAGGTCACGTGATCGGCGCGCGTCTGACGTCAGCGCGCCGGTCACGTGACTGTCGGCACTTCCGTGTCACACTGCACGGGGAGCCGAACAAGCAGCACGGATGTTTCTCTGTGCTGCCTGTTCGGCTCCCCGTGCAGTTTTGCAGGCAGAGCGGAGGTGAGATTGGATCTTCCGATCCCTTCTCACCTCAGTCTCTGCCTGCAAGCGCGTTTTTTTTTTTTTAAAACACTGGCCCAGCGGCCGTGTTTTCCAAAGCTTAGGGCGGCCTGGGGGGCATTTGCCACCCTGCCCCCCGGCCCAGCCCGCCCCTGCTCTCCTGTAAAAGTAAGTTTTAAGTAATGTAATCAATAAATGGATGCCAATTGTTTCTTAAAAATATAACTTTTTATAGGCATTTATTTGTTTGTTTCTTGAACTTTGTTTCTACTTTAAGTGGTCCTTCAAAGTAAATTAACACATTGCTTCACCTGGTGTAGACACGCTTTCTGCTGTACTTTGGCATGTGCAGTATGTAGAACTTACAGAGGACTTAAAGGTAGGTAGGCAATGCAATAGAGCATCAGGAAATGCTAGCAGAATGTTTGGTTGCATATGGAGAGGTATGAGCAGTAGAAAGAGGGAAGTGCTTATACCACTGTACAGACCACTGCTGAGACCTCACTTGGAGTATTGTACGCAGTACTGGAGACCGTATCTCCAGAAGGATATTGATATTTTGGAGAAAGTTTAGAAAACGGCTACTAAACTGGTTCATGGGTTAAAGGATAAAACTTACCAGGAAAGGTAAAAGCATCATAACATGTATAGCTTGGAGGAAAACATAGGGGATTAGACAGAAACATTTAAATACATAAAGGGAATCAACACAATAAAGTAGGAGATTATATTTAAAAGAAGAAAAACTACCAAAACTAGAGGACATAGTCTTAAGTTAGATGCTCAATGTAGGAATAGCCTTCCAGCGGAAGTGATAGATGTAAACAGTGAAGGATTTTAAGCATGCGTGGGATAGGCACAAGGCTATCCTAGACACATTCTATGTTTCTAACCTGTTCTGTTCTGCTGTGCCTCTCAGTCTAAATCTTTCCTCAATCTAAATCTTTCCTAAGTAAATTTTGTTTCTGGGGCAGATTAATGGCAAAACAACACTGTCATATTAATAGGCAAGCTGTGGCATATTTAATATTTAAACTGACTGTTGCATATGTCAATGACAAAGTGACTGTGGCATGTTAATTGGTACCTGACAGTGGCTTATTTTAATTGGCAAAGTGATGCTGTGGCATGTTCTGTGGGGCAAAATAACATGTACTATGGGACAAAGTGACACTGTAGCTTGATCTGCAGGGACAGTTCTGTGGGACAAAGTGACACTGTGGTATTCTCTGTGACACTGTAGCATGCCAAATGATGTGGGTGCAATACGAGTGCAAGCTAAGTGCTGTGGGTGCAATATAGATGCATGAAAAGTGCTGTGGGTACTGCATGGTGGTCCTTTGAGTGCAATGTGGGTGCAGAGGAAGGGAATAAATACAAGAAATGCAACTTTTCAATAACATTTTTATTACATATACAAAATATACATTCGTAATGCAAGAAAGAGAGAGTGAACTCCTAAAATAACAGTTTCTGATGAAGTTGTGACAAGTCCAGTGAAACGCGGTGAACGTCAACACTATTTAAACTCTTTGCATCTGGACTGGTTCTTGGACTGCTTTCCTGTGAAACTATTTACTTGGATGTTTGTAAGTCTCTCCATTGTGTGGGGTATCCCTGCAGCTTGACTTACTGCACCATTCTGTGTTCTCGTTTTCATGTTTCACCCTTAGTAAAACTATTTCCATTTGAAGACTTCTACATTTGGTGATATTCTTTTATTCAAGGCTTTTATTTTAGTCACTTGGCACTATTACCGATTTAATTAGACATATTACACTATGTTTGGCATTTGTATTATTTTATCCTAGCATCCTTGCACCATTCCCTGTTTCTTTTCATATTTAGTGTACTTGAAAGGTCTTTAAGGTTATGTTTTACACTTGTATTACATCTTGAAATTAATCTGATTATTCAATAATCAGGCATTTTTTTTGCCTGTACATCCTCATTTTACAGAATAATGCATTACAGTACAAGGGCTCGTTATGTATTTGTGAAAGGAAATTCATATTTTATGATTAGTGTAGTGCCCTTTGTGCATGCATTAAAAGGTGTCTCATTTATCTACTTTAATTTTAAAAAAATAGGTTCTAGAATGAATCTGAATACAGCGCTGACTATGTTAATATAATATTGAACATGCAGAGTTCTAGAATGGCAATGAGAAATGAAGTAATAAATGTAATCAAAGTGCACTTACCCAATTATAAGATGTGTTTTAATGTTGTTTATGAAATGTGTCACTAGAACAACTTATATTAAAATACATTAAATATGCTGCTTAAAGGGGCACTAAACATGATTTTTCTTGTCAAAGGCAATACTTGTCAGAGCACTTATCATACATGCCTGCACACAGATCAAACTGATCTGCTGTGCAAGCATCAATTGGCACCCCCTAGAGCAACGGAAGGGAAATAAATTCACTTCTGATGCTCCTGCGAGTAGAAGGGAAGCGCTGCTTTTGGTGAGCCCATGAGGTCGCTCTCCATCCTTTCTGGGGGAGCCTGAAGGTTTTGCAAAGTGTCTCGCTAGCGAACGTTCGCTTCCTAAGCACATGTGTGCAGCCGGCACCGCCATTTTTAAGCCCCTGCACTTTTTTTTAGTGCTGCACAATGCCTCTACATAGAGGCATTGTAGCAACACTGAAAGCGTAAAGAAAGCGACTCTTGATGTCTTTCTTTGCTCTTTTTAGTGCATGACGTGCCAGGCACGTCACCTGTCACCAAGTCCTCGATTTTCGGTGAAGTACCTGGCACGTCATCTGTCGCTAAGAGGTTAAACAATGCGTAATGTTCCTTTAAAGAATAAGAAAAGAATGTTTGGATTTTGTAATTGTTTTGCAGTCCGCTTGTCTAATAAATTTAAAGTAAGTCTTACATTTTCTGGCTCTCTAAGATGGCAAAATGGATGCTTCCTGTGAGTTTAGGAAACCAATAGTAAGAAACAACAGCAATAAAAAAATATTCGGGCATTAATGGCTGAGAAGGAATGATTCTCAAACCTCTTTACTGCTATTAATGCCTGATTTTTGCAGTATACATGCCAGTTCACCACTCTCCACTGTTTAGTGAATGAAGCCCTAATTAATGAATACAGGTATAGGTAATGGACACATAATGCAAACAGCATGGTTTACTGTAAACCGTAGGTTTATACAACAGTGTTTACCTGAGACTTACAATTACATGAAACAGCGCATGAAGTGCCTATACAGGCACACTTGCCAAATTGTTTATAATTATTGGTTCTATGTGTTAAAATAAATACTGATTGGTGATGAACACAGGCTATACTTCTCACATTGTCTAAGCAATGTATAAAGTACTATTGATAATTGTATGCTATTGTCTTTACTTTTTAACTATTATCTTATTTAGCCCTGCCTGCTTACATATAACATTATAAATATAAAGGAATGTATCATTAACAAATGATAACAGAAAAAAATATTAATCTAGAATGCAATGAAAGCTAATATTTTAATTAAAACTGTACCATTGGCAACATTTGAAAAAAAAAATCCATGGACACTTTGCAGCTCAGTTAACAATTACTTAATTCAAAATTTACCACACCCACTTGCCCCAAAGTTTTGCCCACTCTGCCCAACCCACATAATTAGCATTATATATATATAATATGCTCTACCTAGTCGCAGCACAACATTTATATCAGGTGATATAGGCACAAAAGTATCATATGGTACTGGTGAGCTTTTTTGGACAGATACGGTACTGGGAAGTTGTTTGGAAACATATGACAATGACACCCTGTTTGGGGGACATATATGCCACTGACAAGCTGTTTGTTGAGAACAGTGCCACAGATAGGCTCTTTGGGGTTATAGATGACACTGACAAGTCGTTTGGGGAGAAAGACGCCATTGGAAATCAGTTTGTAGGGGGAGATGCCACTGACAAGATGTTTGGTGAGAAATGTGCAACTGACAAGCTGTTTGGGGATAGATGCTCCACTGGCAAACTGTTTGAGGGACAGATATGCCACAGGGAAGCTGTTTGGGGATGCACATGATACTGGGGAGCTGTTTGAGGACCAATATGGCATTGATAAGATGTTTGGGGATATGTATTTAGTACTAGCAAGTTGGGGACATACATGCCACTTGTAAGCTGTTTCTGTACATATATACCATTGTTTGGGATAAATAGCACACTGGACAGCTGTGTGGGTACACAATTGGCACTGATAAGCTGTTTGGGGACAGATATGCCACTTGTAAGCTGTTTTGGGTCAGGTATGGCACGTGAAATCTGTTTGTGGACATATATGCCACTGGAACTCTGTTTGTGGACACATATGGCTTCTTAATATACCCCCCTCTGCATCTACCTTCTGACTCCATGGAGCTGAGCTCAAAGGCGTCACTAGGGTTGGTGTCACCCGGTGCAGTAACTCATGGTGTCACCCCCTGGCTTTCCTCCAATACCATGCCAAACAGATTCCATAGTAATACCAGTCAGATGGCCCATTAAATATGCCATAGAGGAGCCCCACAAATGAATCCACATACAGGAGCCCATTATCTATGCCGCACACAGGAGCCCCATTAATAATGTCACACACAGGAGCCCCATAATTATTCCACACACGGGAAACTAGCTGCATTTATACTTATATGAACTTTTTAATATTCAACCATTTTCATATGTAATAAAATGTTATTGAAAATTTTCATTTCTTGTTTTTATTTTCTTCCGCTGCACCCACATTGCACCTAAAGGACTTAATACAGCACCAAACAGTATCCAGAGCCCTTGCCATGTGCCTATATTACACTCACAGCACTTGGCTTGCACTCATATTGCACCCACACGATTTGGCATGCCACAGTGTCAATTTGCCCCACATAACTGCCCTTGCAGAACAAGCCACAGTGTCCCTTTCCCTCAGATGACATTTGTTTTGCCCCACAGAACATGCCACTGCATCACTTCACCAATTAAAATAAGCCATTGTCAGGTAGCAATTAAAATGCCAAAGCCAATTTCCCCATTATTATGCCACTGTTATTTTGCATGCAACAGCCAGTTTGCCTGTTAAAATATGCCACAATTTGTCCATTTACTGTGCCACAGTTTGCCCATCAATATGCCAGTGTTATATTTCCCATAAATATGCTATAGCCAGCTTGCCAATTAATATGCCATAGCCAATGTGCCCATTAATATACCAGTGTTAGTTTGTCCATTAATATGCCACAGCCAACTTTCCCCTTAATATGCCACAGCCAACTTGCCCATTTATATGCCACAGCCAATTTGTCCATTAATATGCCAGTATTAATTTGTCTGTTAATAGGCCACAGCCAATTTTTCCATTAATATGCCACCACCAATTTGCCCATTAATATACCAGTATTATTTTGCCATTAATATGCCACAGCCAATTTGCCCATTAATATGCCACAGCGATTTTGCCCATTAACATGCCACAATAATTTGCCTATTAGTATACCCATATTATTTTGCAATTAATATGCCACAGCCAATTTTTTCTATCATTATGCAACTGACAATTTGCCTATCAATATACCAGTATTATACCTATTCCCCAATATTTACCTCTTGGCTGCTCCATGTCCCTGGCCGTCTCCTCAGTGTAGTCTTCCCTCCTGCATGGAGTAGTGAAATGCAGCCACCAGATATGATGTGCTGTCATATCCGGTGACAATGGGGTTTTTTTTGGCATCCAGGAGGATCCTCCATGCTCTGCTCACTCACTGCTCCATAACCCCTGTGAAGGTAGTGCTACAACTGCTGATCTCCCTGGACACCAAAAGTACTGGGTTGGCAACTATACTGTACTGATTAAATCTGTGTGATGATACCTCTTTAAGGCCTTTTATAAAATGACATATCCTATGGTTCATATATATATAGAAAGAAAATAAAACTTTATGGTTTAAGAATGTATTTAAGCATATATTACTCTTTGATGTATCTATCTGGGTCACTGTGACAGAACTGATTGAAACAGTTGATAAAATCTAACAGAAAGGTGAATGGCATAATCAGAATGTAAAGCATTGATGCCGATGTACCATTGAAGACAGAGAATATTTTTCATCTTGGATTGCATTTTGTTATCACACTAACTTAAGGAAAATCAGTGTGCAGTTACATAATATACTTATTATGAACTGATGTCAGGAATTCTGCCTGCCTAACCTAAGATCGGATAAAGTTTCTTGGATAGAAACAGCCAGATGGTAAATATAGACTTTTCTAAAAAGTGGATATTTAAGCTAAATATTCAGAAAACAAGTAGAGAAACTTACATAAAAGGCATTTGATTGTCACATATTTATAAGCTCACTAGTATTCTGAAAGGGACTCTGTCACCTAAATATATGCATACATTAGGGGAAAAAAATGTGTTTTTGTATCTCCTGTGTTTCCTCATTGCCATTCTCTGCATTTTTAACAATATATTAACACAGTCAACGCTGTATTCAGATTCTGACCTTATATTCTAGAGCCAAGTGTCACTTGGCTGTCTGAGTGACATGGTAAATCCACAGGGAAGTTTCTCATCATTAGAACATATAGTGTCTAGTTGTCATGCTTATGGGTGAACGCATACTTCGCAAGGTTCACTATTAAGGAGGGACAGTGCCTATTTTGCACTAAAATCTCTGTGCATAAGCAGTGGTGTATCTTGGTTTTGTGCTGCCCTAGGCAAACAAAATTCGGGCACCCCCCTACCCACGCACGACATGCCCCATAACCCACATTACCCCATTACATGACCCCATCACATACCCCCATAACCCCCATTACATGCCCCCATCACCCCATTACATGCCCCATCACCCACACTACATGCCTCCATCACCCCATTATATACCTCAATTGCCCCATCACATGCCGTATCACCCCCAGTATATGCCTCAATTAACCCCATCACCCCATTATATGCCTCCATTAACCCCATCTCCCCCATAATATGCCTCCATTAAATCCATCACCTCCATTAACCCCATCACCCCATTACATGCCTCCATCACCCCCATTATATGTCCCATCACCTCCATTACATGCCTCCATCACCCCTTTACATGCCCCATCACCCCATTACATAACTCCATTGCCCCCATCACATGCCCTATCACCCCATTATATGCCTCCATTAACCCCATCACCCCATTATATGCCTCCATTAACCCCATCATCGCAAATTATATGCCTCCATTAACCCCATCACCCCCATTATATGCCTCCATTAACCCCATCACCCCCATTATATGCCTCCATTAACCCCATAACCCCCATTACATGTACCATCACCTCCATTACATACCTCCATTGCCCCCATTACATACCTCCGTTGCCCCCATTATATGCCTCCATTAACCCCATCACCCCCATTATATGCCTCCATTACCCCCATTATATGCCCCCTCACCCCAGGACTTACCCTGATCCCTAGTGGCTAGTGGCAGGCAGCATGGTGTCCTACCATGCTGCCTGTTCAGCTCCCCGTGGTGAGTGTGGATAGGTTACGTGACCCGGCACGCGTCTGATGTCAGAGCGCCAGGTCACGTGACCTGTCCTCACTCCGCCTGCCCGTGTGTTTTTTTTCTTACAGTTTTTTTTTTAGTTTTCAGTGTATTCTTATTCTAAATGACTTACCAACTTATATAAGTAATAAGCTGGCCATAAAGTCAATAAAAATGTTCCAACAATGACCCGTAGCCACAGCTTTAGTCACTCCCACACAAAAAAGTGTCCCTCTTGGGCCATTTGAAACGTTGGGAGGTATGTGAATGTGCAGTATATTTTACACAAAACATAACCTGCCTTTGAAATAGGAAATTACTTTATTGCACATAAATTGATCAGCCATAACATGACTGCCAGTGCCTGCCTAATATTGTTTAGGGTCCCTTTTGCTGCCAAAACAGCTCTGAACTCTCAAGGCATGGATGCCACTAGACCTCTGAAGGTGTGCCTGTGGTATCTTGCAAGACATCAGCAGCAGATCCTTTAAGTCCTGTAAGTTTTGAGGTGGGGCCCCATAGGTTGGACTTGTTTGTCCAACATATGCTCAATTGGATTGAGATCTTTGGAATTTTGAAACACCTTGGACTTGTTGTGTTCCTCAAACCATTCCTAAACCATGTTTGCTTTGTGGCAGGGTGCATTATCCTGCTGAAAGAGGCCAATGTCATCAGGGAGTACAGTTTCCATGAAAGGGTGTACATTGTCTGCAACAATGCTTAGGTAGGGGGTACATGTCAAAGTAACATTCACATGAATGGCAGGACCCAAGGTTTCCCAGCAAACCATTGTCCAATGCATTGCACTGCCTCCACTGGTTTGCCACCTTAAAGTGGACATACTGTTATGGCTGATCAGTACAATATACATAAGCACTAAACATTTTTTTATTGCACTGTCCCTTTAGATATTGACACATTAGTATTGTTCTTTAGACAAGGATTGTATTAGTAATGGTGTGTGGTTAAACCAGTGGTATTGTCACTTATGAGACAACCTTTTATTTAATTTTTCTATCAGCCACATTTTATAAATGGCAATTCCTAACTACTGTATATAATCCTGGAGTCCACTGTTTAAATATAAACGCTATATCAGTCTGCAGAAATATCAATAATGAGAATAACCTTCTGTAAGAATTACATGGAAGGTCATCCTCACTATTTACACACCTGCACTGTACAGCAGTCATCATTTCCATGGGATTTACAGTGTGCTCACATCCTAGCAATGGAAGTAAGTCAACTCTATTTTTTTGCAGAATGCCTCCTTAAACATTGCTGATGGTTTACTTTATATACTAATGCTTCTGCATATAGTAATTTCTGTACGTAGTAATGCAAAGGTAGACAATTGCATGCTCTTAGTACCCAAGTGTAATATTTCAAATACCCAGATTGGTCTATTCACTAGAATTTGACTTTAGAGGTCGACTTAAATTTTGAGACTTTTTAGATTTTTAGAAAAAAACTATTTGAATCTTCCCTATTGAAAATAATTGGTGGCAAAATGATAAAAGCTATTTTTTTTTAAACTAAGACAAACTCAGGTTCCAGGTTTGAATCTTCCCCATTGAATGTCAGGAGAGGGTAAAATGATCAAAGCTATTTTTGAGCCCGAGTCAAAGTTGACCGAGACTCAAAAAGTCGACCTTCAAACATCGAATTTTGGTGAATAGACTCAAGAGAGTTTTTCAATTGCTTTATATTGTCTTCGATAACAATATCTACCCAGAAGGCTTTTTTTATTTTCACAAAATTCCTAAGACATTTTACATTAAGGCCAAAGCCTTACCTATTTTTATTTTGAAGAGATATTAATAATACATTTTTGTAATAAATCACCAAAATATAAAGACATATTTACTGTAGAATTGTAATTTAATTTGGTGAGCTCAAAAGTCTGTAAGTTAAGATGTTTTAACTGGGATGTTCACACTTATAAGACACTTGACACATAAGGGATTTTGTAATAAGAAAAAGTGAGATATGTTTTATAGTAATATTACTTATTATTTATTTTTTATAGCTAGATATGTATACATTGTATGCCTCAAAGGGAAAATATGTTAATGCATATTAAAGTACATACAAAGTACTTTAAAATCCTTATTTTACATTTTGCATTGCTTAAAATATGAAAATCTTACACTTAGGTGAATTTGTGAAATTTCAGCAGTGTGCAAGAAACCAGGACTGCCCACTCTAGCTTAGAGTAAAAGTCAATTTCCTCTTTTTTTTCTGCTGCAGAACCAATGAGAATAATATCATTCAAAGGCATGAAATGTCATCAGACAATGTCTTGCACTTTTAGAGGTCCTACGTGTACAAGGGCCAGGTCACTTTGGTTCCACACAATGTAGAGAAAGTAACTAAATGGAACACAACTGATACATTCTCAGTACCTACACACAATTAGTGTGATAGTACATGTGGGATAGGATGCAGAGGAGGGCTTGATTTGAATATTATACGTGATTTATGCAGAATGCTTGCATCCAATCACACTGCAAAACAGTTGCATTATTCAGGCAGTAGTCTTCCACTTGCACCAAAGTGAGTTTGGTGATTAGCCTGTCCCAACACTCAAGAACTGAAATCATACTGGGCTTGTTGATGGTTCATTTTAGTTTTAAACAAGAAAAAATGTTTTAAATATCTTTTTATTTTCTCATACAGTTAATAATTTACTTGTCTAACCACATCCAGACAGATGGTTTAGAAATGCCCCAGGAATTTGAAGATGTTTCACTAAGTGATACTGCAGCATAATCTATTATATACTGTAGATATGCCACTGTGTTTCAGTATACTACATAATGTATGCGTGGGATTTCTTGTCTTTGTGATTTTTGACAATTTTCTGTCACTAGAATTATAATGTCTGCAAATTGTACAATTTTGCTCAATAGTTTAGTTTAGTGTCAGGTACTTCCCACCTATCTTGATAATCTTTAAAATGTAAGTGTTATCATTTGATAAATTGCTTCTTAACAATATGAATTTAAATTATTGTACCATCACTAACAGACCTAGTTCAGTTTTTTTTTAACTCTGAACCATTTAGGTTTTAACATCCGTACAGCCAAAAGATTGCTATTAATTGTTGTATAGTTCAGTTGTTCGGTAACAAAATAATTTTTAGATATGCAAGAAATGTGTAATATGCTGCTGGTTAATGGTTATGCATGTCACAATTTGCTTGTACATCTACCTCTACTCATTGTTTCTTAACTACCATATTTGCTCGAATATAAGACGACCACCCAAACTTTGGATATTCCTTTAGGAAAAAAACTAAAAGCTTGAATATTAGACTACCCTATAGGGAAAAAGTTCAACTTGTATATATTCACATGTAAATTGCTTTTTAATATTTAATAAAAATTATGATACAAAAAAAATGTATTTCTTGTTTTTATTTCCTTTTATGTGCCAATGCTGCCTCTCTCTCCTCCCCCTTCACCCCAGCGTTGTCTCTCTCCCCCCTAGTTTTGTCTCTGTCTGTCCCCCCAGCGTTATCTCTCTCCTCCTCGTTATCTCCCTCCCCCCAAACTTTTGTCTCTCTCTCCCCCTCACCTTCTGTGTCTCTCTCCCCCCTCCCTCCCCGTGTGTGTCTCTCTGCCCCCTCCCTCGTGTGTCTCTCTCCCCCCTCCCACCCCTTGTGTGTCTCTCTCCCTCCATCCCTCCCCCACCTCACCTTGTATCTCCCTGGTGGCTAGTGGGGGCAGCCAGGGTATGTCTGCACAATACATGCAGACATCCTCTATGCTGCCCAACACTTCCATCTATTATGACGGACAGCTGGTCTGTCATAATAGACAGAAGTGTCGGGCAGCGTATCGTGCAGACATCCTCCGGCTGCCAAATCTCCCTGGTGGGTAGTGGAGGCAGCCGGTGGATGTCTGCACGATACGTGCAGACATCCTCTGCTACTGCCCAGCACTTCCACCGGGACTTTTATGATGAAGCCAGAAGGACCCGGCTTCATCATATAAGTCCCGGCGGTCTTGCCAGGCGGCAGCAGGGGATGTCCGCACGCATTGCGCAGATATCCACCGGCTGTTAGCGAGGGTGATCCAGGTCCCCTGCAGCTCTGCGCGGGACCTGGATCCCCGTCTTATAATCTGACCTCGATTTGAGGTCAGATTATAAGACGACCTCGAATATAAGACGAGGGGCTTGTCTTATATTCGAGCAAATACGGTAACTAACATGTATTACCTACTTGATTTAGGGGCAGAAATGGAAAATGTCACAGTAACGTTGTTTGAGAGATTGCTGTATTGCTTATGGCTGTTAGGTGTATATATAATATATATATATATATATATATATATATATATATATATATATATATATATATATATATATATATATATATATATATATATATATACACATACACCTATCAGTCTAAAAACAAATGAAAAACACGCACTCATAGGATTTTTAGAAAAATAGAAAAAACCTGTATTACATACTGACTGTCATATACATCGACGTTTCAACTCCACCTGGAGCCGTTATCAAGATCATCTCAAGTTGAGTGCACTACTGTTTGGATTTATATATATATATATATATATATATATATATATATATATATATATATATATATATATATATATATATATATACATATATACTACATACATCTACACTATATGGACAAACGTATTGGGAAACACCACTTAATTATTGAATTCAGGTGTTTTAATCAGATGTATTGCCATAGGTGTATAAAATCAAACACCTAGCTACTTTGCATTTACAAACATTTGTGAAGAAAATGGGTCATTCTAAAGAAATCAGTGAATTCAGACATGGTACTGAGATGGTGTGATAGGATGGAAAGAAAGGTCAACACGGAGTGTGTCAACTAGCTATAAAATGCAAAAAATAGGGAAATATGCGCTAAGACAGTACACAAAAGTAATACTTAACTAAAATAAATGAGCTATGGATGAATGTCCTTAGTATATATACATATGTAAAAGAAAACAGAAAAACACACATGGGACAGTATAAAAGTGCTTGTGCATCCAACTCACACTTAATGGAGCAGATTACTGCTCTATTTCTGTGCTCCAGAAAAGCCTCATAGGGTGTCTGTTCAATGTATTCTCCTCTCCTCCATGTAATATGAGACAGGAAAAAGATCCAGTTAAGAAAGTAAACACAGTTATTAAAATTACAAATATAAAAGTTCTTACATGGACATAAACAGTGTTATACACTGAGCCACAAGGTGTCTCTGTGGAGAGCTACTGGCATCCAGCAGTATCCGAATTAAAAAGGGAATGGAATTAAATACCCACAGGGGAATAAAAAAACCTGGTTGGATGAGTTTGGGATGGAAAAACTTGACTGGCCCACACAGAGCCCTAACCTCAACACCATAGAACCGGAACAGAGATTGAGAGCCAGTCCTTCCCAGCCAACATCACTGCTTGACCTCACAAATGCTCTAATGGATTTCCAACAGAAACGCTCCAAAGTTTTGTGGAAAGCAAAGGAGGGACCAATTACTATATATCTTTGCACAAAATGCTAATTTTTCCCACAGCAATCCCTGCCCTTGATAGTATGCAAAGTACCTTTCCGAGTTCAGAGAGCAAATTGGACTTGAGTAAATGTTGGTTTCCAAAAATGGTGCTAACACACTGATTAGTGGAGAAACTCTTACATTATATATAGGCTACCGGACCTAGAAATTAGGTATTTTTGCCTTTAACCTACTCAAAATAGACTCCCCATGTTGACCCTCTCTCAAATAAAATATTTCTATGGAAAAATAAATCTTGTATTTATCAACTAACGTCACAATAAATAACATAGTTAATCTTTTTTAATTGTTCACTTTGCAAAGATGGAAATACTTATTAAATACAAATACATACATCAGTATAGCCTAATTCATTATTTTCCTTTTTTGGTAAAGGAACATTAACCGCTTAGTGACATTACTTTTTTGGCTTGTCTGACGCTTGCTGACATGGGCTGTTTTAGCATTTCTGCGGTGTTTTGCTGTAATTTATTTCTTTGTCATTTAGTGTACCCACACAAACTATATATGTTGTATCGGCATAAGAAGTGCTTTATTTTGATACCATTATTACATTTTTTTTTTTTTTTTATCTGAATTTTATTTGAAAGATTGTTTACTCATCTACAAAAGACAACAAAAAAATCACTGCTAAATAGTTTCTAATATTTGTCCTGAGTTCAGAAATAACCCATGTTTTATGTTTTTGTGCTTTTTTTATTCAAGTTACAGGGAAAGAACTATAAGTAGTGCAAAGCTATTTCAAAATCATTTTTTCCCCTCAAAATTAGCGATAGTGACATTGTAACACTGATATCTGTACTAAATCCATGAATGACCCCCCCACATGTACATATTTTTCAAAACTAGACAAGTCAGGGCATTCAACTTGGGGTATTTTTACACTTTTCATGTAGTCATTTTACCATCTACCTTTGCCAAAGTTTGCAGCAAGAAAAAAAAATGTGATTTTTCACACAGTTTGAATTCAGGTAAACATTTCCTGAAAATGTGAAGGGGTACTGTAAATATGTATTCATCAACATCTCCTGAATACAGGGATACCACCCATGCATATGTTTGTCAGCTTGTTTCGGGTTAAAAGGCCACATTTGAGAGGTGGCTTGGGTGGCTTTGGGTTTTCCAACTCTGAATTTTGACATGCAGAAAACCTGTGCCCATGTCCCTCTGGGACATTTTTGAAGCCAGCCAGTGTATTTTACCCCACAAAACCATATATTTCTGAAAACTAGACACCCTAAGGTTTTTCAGAATGTGGTATTTTTTTTTTTTTTTTTTCTGACACTCAGACACTTACACAGCATTTGTACTTGAATAGTGTAATAGTTTAATGGGTCATCCTTGTGTCGATTATATCCATTGTTTGTATTTTATAAATATTATTCATCTTTATTTAACATTTAAAACCTATACACCTAAAACTCATGCGACATAGATCCATTCCTCTCTATAAGCCATTACTACAACCCTCTTCCCCATTCACAATTTGCTATTCCTTACATACTTTCATTCAATGGTCCAGAGTACAGGCACGGGGCCCAGCACGGCAACTTTTCTTCCCAGTTTTGTGAATGCACAATGCTCTATTACTACTTCTGTCATTTTTCCCAATTATTTATCCAATTCCTATACTGAGCAGCTATCAAACCTGACACATCCCTCTTCCAACTTAAGTCCCTCTCCATCCTTAATTGGTGAAGTAGTTGCTCTTCCATCTGTAAAGCTACAAAAGGTAAGTTGGATTTCCAGTTCCTGGTAATAATTATTTTTGTAGCTGTAAAGCAGTGTATTGCTATAGTTCTATTTTTTTTAGTTAGGTCTTTCATATTAAGATGTAGAAGAGTAGTCTTTGGATCATACTTAGGGGCTACACCTAATTTTTTAAGTTTGGTGAAGGTGTTCTTCCACAATATTTCTACCCTTGGGCAATTCCACCAAATATGAAGAAATGATCCTTCTTCATCTCCACATCTCCAGCAATTTGGGGGGGAATCTGCATACATTTTGGATATCTTTTTTGGGGTCATATACCATCTGTGCATCAGCTTAAAATGGTTTTCTACCAAATTCAGGCAGTGCACAGATTTAGACGTCTGGGAGATTGAGTTGTTCCATTCCCTCATTGATATTATCGTTTGGAGCTCCCTCTCCCAAGCAGCCTTAGCCGTCGGGGAGGAGGAGTTCTGAAAGCCGTCTAAGAGGTGTCGACACTTGGATGCCACTCTATGAACCTTTTTACCTGAGAATATAGCCGCCAACCGATCGCCCCCCTGTCCCATCTTTACCAAGTGCGTCTGTAGGAAATGTCTAACTCGTATATAATCAAATTTATCAAACTCATTTAACCCCAGGTTAGCTGCTAGTTGTTCAAATGGAAGTATTTCATGATTTTTTATTATCTCAGAAATACTAATTCTCTCTTCCTTCTGCCAGTTTTTTAGGGATAAATTCTCTATATTTACCTGAATACTATTCAATTTAGCTGTTTTTAGAATTTTGTTCTTTAAGCCCAATATATTTTTAATTTTCTGACATTCTTGTATTAACTGCGTCAGGACTATCGAATTCATCTTTAGATTACTTTTGTTATAGTTATTTAACCATATCAGAGTTTCCAACTCAGCCTTATCCCACGCTTCTGTCTCTATTTTGTACCATGGTTCTTTCTTAGAATCCTCTTCCTGTAGTCTATATATGTGTGTCAGCATGTTTGCCTGGTATACTGCCTCAACGTTAGGGAACCCCATTCCTCCTGCCTTGGTTTTCCTTATCAGTATATGTTTTGCAATTCTCGGTTTCTTGCCCTGCCATATATATGAGTTGAATGCGGCTTGTAGCATATATAACCAAGGCTTCGGCACTCTGAGGGGGACCATACTAAACAAATATGCCCACTTGGGCATCAGATATTAATTGACTGTATTAACTCTACCCCACCACGAGATTTCCAAGTGGGCCCATTCCTTCAGCTGTCGATGCATTCCTCTCTCAGCAGTTTCATAAAGTTCCTCTCCATTAGGCTATCTACCTCTGTTGTTACCAGAATGCCCAGATAGATAAATTCTCTCTGTGTCCATTGGAAACAGAACAGCTGAGCTAGATCATTTATGGTACTTTGATCTAAATTTTTGGGGACAGCTGTTGTTTTTGTTACATTTAATTTATAATTTGAGATACGGCTGTATTGATCTATCTCCTCCATCAGTGGGGGCAGGGAACGTCTTGGTTCTCTAACCGTGATCACGACATCATCGGCATACAATGAAATCTTAAGTTCTTCCAATTTATTCTTTATAGGGAATCCCTTAATCTCCTTATTCCTTCTAATGTTTATAGCCAATGGTTCCACTGAGAGTACGTAGAGAACAGGGGAGAGCGGGCACCCCTGCCTCGTACCATTTCCCAGGCTGAACCATTTGGCAGTAACGTTCGGGCCCACTGTCCTCGCCATTGGCCTTGAGTATAGAGCCATGATAGCCTTGTGTATCCACCCTTTAAGACCGAATGCCTCCAGGACCCTGCTAAGGTAGCCCCATCCAACCCTGTCAAAAGCCTTCTCGGCATCTAATGACAGAGTTAGAAGGGGCAGTCCTGATCTATCCGTCTGATCCCATACATCTATCAATCTTCTTATGTTATTGGCCGAGACTCGACCTGGTATAAAGCCTATTTGGTCTGGATGGATTACTGATGCAATGATGTTTTTCAATCTTTGTGCTAGGATAGTTGCATATAATTTAGTGTCTACATTAATTAATGATATGGGCCTAAAGTTTTTCACATTCGTATGATCTTTATCCGGCTTAGGAATTGGCAGGATATTAGCGGTTAGCATTTCCTCAGGGGCCTCACCTCTTGTTGCAATATCATTAAAAGCATTTAAGAGTCCTTGAGATATGGTTTCCTCAAATATTTTGTAAAAAGAGTTACAGAAGCCATCTGGGCCTGGGGTTTTATATGTGTCTAATTTGCTGATAGCCTCGTGCAGTTCACTGCTGGCGAATGGCCTATTCAGTTCAATTCTAATCTCTTCGGAGATTTTTGGGATTGGCGTATCTGCTAGGTAATTATCTATCTGAGTGTCGTCACTTATTATGGGCAGGTTGTACAAGGTGTCATAGTATTTATTAAAGGTGGTACCTATATCCTCCGGAGTCACTTGGATTACCTTATTGTCTAATAATTTAGTAATTTTACTACTAGCTTTTTGTTTCTTTAATCTGTTAGTTAAAATTTTGCTTGCTCGGTTACCTTTGTAGTACGATTGTAGTCTGAGTTTATTCATAGCTAAAATGACTTTGTCATACAGTTTGTTGTTTATCTCTTCTTTTAGTTTTTTTATTATAATTATATTCTCAGGTAGTGGATTTTACAGAATGTGGTATTTTAACACTAAATATGCACTAATTCTACCACCAGCCTTTGTCAAAATTTTGGTTAGTAATTTCTATGTTTTGTTTCCACATACATTGTACTTCTGGCATGAATTTACAGATTCCGGTATATGTCACTGCCAAACACCCCGCCAATATGTGTACAACAACATATCCCGAGTACAGCGATCCGTGTACACCATCCGTGTATAGGTTTGTTGGTTTTTTGGGGGGGTTAAAAGGCTACATTTGTGAGGTGCGCATCTCAGTATTCCAACTTGGAATTTTGGCATGTAGTCAACCTGCGTCCATATCCTATTTGGGATATATCTCTGAAGCCAGCTAATGTAATTTACCCCCACCAAACCATATATTTTTTTAAAAGTAGACACCCACGACCAGGGTCAAAATAGAACCCTGAGACAGCGACTTCAGAATCCGTGCCTAAGCAGAGAGAAGGGGTTAATAGCTCTTATGTAGTATTGTAATACATTACCGTAGAAATAAATTAATCCCTAAAAAAATGCAGACAGCAAAAATGTGTTACTGTCCAAGATTACTGCTTGTATAGTAATCAATGGCAGGGAAGGGGTTACTACACTTTTCATAAAACCTGAAAATGTTATCAAATTTTATTTTAACGCTAATACTGATCTGCCTCTTTCCTTCACAAAAATGTAAGTGAGGCGAGGGAGGCAGATCCAAATTGGTAAGATCAGTATTCACAAATATTTATCTGACCAGGCGAATGGTGATGCCCATCTGAGGAATCACCAAACAGCCTTTACCACTAATTCGCTGTTACTGATTGCTATACATGTGCACAGACAGCTTAAAAATATATATATATTTTTACTTTACACATAACCCCCTAGCGGGTGTAAAAAATAATAATCAAAAAACATGCACACAGATAAAAGTTGCTTTGGCATCACTATAATTGGTAAGCAGTGATCTAAGGAAGGGGTTAATAGCTATTTGTAGTATGCTGATGTGCAGGATCACTCTTACACATGATCAATGGCAGGGAAAGGGTTAATCACAGGGAATGGCATTTATAAAAGCAATTGGGTCTCAATTTTTTTTTTTATTGTTTTATTTTATTTCTTATTGTATTTCAACTTATTTTTATTAAATCAATTGATTTGGATCAAAGCAAACGTTGCTTTATTGTCTATCTACTCCTTCCAAATTGACTTGGAACTTGGAAATTGACTTCAACTAATGCGCTCTCCCCTAGAAGTAATTCACACCGGAGACAAAGTTTCTGATCAGTGAAAAACCTGAGGCAAACCTTTATTTCTCAGAGTGGGGGACTCCTTTTAAAGCAGGAATACGTCACAGTACAGTCATAGTTTAAAGATACAATATATGTTCAACAATTGGCTAACAGTTGGAGGGGTCTTCTTTAAGCCCACCCTACAGAATGTGATGTCATCTTTATAGAGTTCTCCCACCCACATTCCAGCTCCATCTTGGTTACACGATGGGAGGGGGAGTGAGTAGTTACTGAACAAAGAGGGGCTCCAGGGGGAACAGTTACTGTTACTTTAACAGTGATTCTCCATTTTGATTCCCGTGGCATGCAATAACTGTTAATTTGTACAAGAGAAAGGGGGAGGAGTTAGTACCGGAAGCTGGTCTTTATAAGAATGTGTTACATGAGACTTGCTCCTTAGCAGGGGGGAAGGGGTAGCTTGGATGGCAGGAGTTTCCATAGGAAGCAGTTTATTGAGCACATGTGTAAGAGATTAAACAGACAAAGGAATGCAATGCTTATACGTAAGCATCTGTAAGAAATTATGACCTTTAGGGAAGTGTGCCAAATAAGACATAAACACAAATATATAAAAGTAAAAGAGACATTTGTCCATAACACAATCTGTCTCTCTCCCTCACTAAAAAAAAAAAATGTTAGGAGAGGGAGGCAGATCCAAAGTAGTCAGATCAATATTTTACAAATATTGATCTGACCAGGCAGTGGGGATGCTCATCTGAAATTGAAATGCCGTCAGTTTTTCCCCCCCACATGGAATAACATTGGAGCACGGAAAGCGTCACTAATGCTTCGCCACACAGAAGGGGTTTAATACCTTTTGTCTAATTATATAATAAATTTGAAAAATAAATAAATAATAAGTACACAACTGATTCACAATATTTAGATTAAAATATGTGCATGTTTTGTGTTCTAGTTCAAATATAGACGTATATAGCATATTATTAGACAGTTTGGATCTTTTCATTATTTATACTGCAGAAACTCTAGGTGTTGGAGAAATGTTAATATTTTACTGTATCCTTGGTTAATTATTTTATTGCTATCAAGCTATTGTGGATTGTGATTACCTACTTATTCCATATCTAAATGTTTTCAGGATTTTAAAACAGATGAAAGTATCAAATAAAGGTAAACTATTTCTTAAATAAATCATAAAGTGAAAACTTTTTTGATTTGACTTTCTAAAAGAAGATATGTATTGTTACTCGATGCACTTAATATCTTATATTGAAAATGTGACAACCACATTAATGGGTAATATATTTCCTCTCTTATGGCAATATCCATAAACTTAAAAGAAAAATAAATATGCTAGGAAGACCAATATTAATACTTTGATGTTTGCAATATTGATTATACATGGATCAAGACTACATGCTTTTCATCCCAAAAAGCAACCTTGCCTGAATTATTCCTATGAATTTAATTATATTTGGGGTAAATGCTGAACAATTTGCTTGAAATGCAATTATTGTTCAAGTAAACATCAATAGACTTAAGAGGTGAAGTGCGTTAATTAAAATCTGTCTTTTTGAACTAAAAATAAATTAGATTGATTTGCTCTAGATATTATATATCATTTACTTTTATTATGCTTTACCTAAACACCTAAACAAAATAAAAAAAATAAGATGCAATTATATTACAATAGTGTCAATTGTGACCCACTATAATGTTTGTGTTTATTTGTCATAAGATATTGAGAGGCCATATATGAGCTTAACCAGCAGAATCTTTATTCTTTGCTCGAGTCTGTACACACTATTTCCTGTCCTACAACTAAATCCTGTCCCAGGTTACATGGCAGGGTTCAAGGTAGACAAACACATCAACTATTTAGGGACAATACTGGAGTGCAGCAAATAATATTACTGGTGCCACAAAGCAAAATGACATATCACAGAATGAGTATACCATGAGTTCTGAAATGACAACAGAAGAAAAACCTACGAATGAGGTGAAGTGGTGGTGAAGGTTACGGAGCTAGTGCACCAGCTCTAGAGCTTGTTTGAATTCCTAAAGTTTCAACAACAAAAATACAATTATTACATTGGATGAAAGTAATATCCCCAAGATGTACTTGTAAACAAAAACAAAATTCTAACCTTTTCTAGCTACTATTAATTGTGCAATTTTCCCCTGTCTCCTGTGCCTCCTGCTGCCACGCTAGAGTGCAGTAAAAACGTGAAAGAAGCTCTTACCATCACCACCACCATAACACCCACTAGCACGCAATCTATTGCATTCAGCTGCCTAATTAAGTTCCTTCCTAAAATCATCTTTACATGGCATCTATACAGAATGGAATAGCACTTTGAAATATATCACTTGCATTAATTATTGGAAAATTCAAATGAGCAACCTTTCACTGCACAATGTATATTATGCATTGGTCTTACTTGGACATGTACGCACAGTGACAAAATAAGCTATACTATATAAAAAAAAACTAAAAGATCTACTCAGTAAAGAGAGAATTGAACAAATATGAATCGTCAATTACATATTTTAATTCATATTTAGAACAATGTATAAAAAAGTAGTTTCCAGCTCAACAAACACACACAAATGTCCCATTCAGTTTAGTGAAGTGGAATAATGGCTGGTGGGAATGCATCCATTTTGGTACAGATAAAAGGAAATGAAATGAACCAGACACGTTTCGCTTGGCAAAGCTTCTTCAGAGGAAATGTAGGCTGTAAATCTACTCTTTCTGCTTGCAAATTAAAAAATAAAACATATTGATGGCAGTGGGTAAAACCCTTAACTATTTTTTGAGTATTGCAGGCTGGAAAGAAAGATATCACTGATGTGGGCAATGAAAAGTCACATTATTTGCATTACTGAGTGTTATCTTGATGATGAGATCTTTCAATCATCACCAAGTTTGAACTTTAAAAAGCACAGATAATTCAGTTGAGTTCTTTCATATGTTTTAGGACTCGATTGTATTATTGAGGCAACCCACAAAAATAGGAATGCTGAAATTGGCAAGCTAGTGAACAAAATATACTCTAAGTGTGTGATTAATGTTTTCATTACCTGATAACTATATTTTGAGGACCTGAACTGAATAGACTTAATATTGTATTGCATATGACACCCCAGTGGTAAGACAGATGTCTGCCATTAAAGGACAACAGTAGCAACAAATGAACTTGTGTTTAATTAAAAGATTGTATCAAGTGTAGGCATTTTACATAGAAATCCTTTAATGAAAGCATACAAACAATGCACTTTATGTAGTCCTCTTTGCTTCATATAGCTCTAACATGGGCCAGACTTATTGTTTAGAATCTTGGGGCAGATCTTCACTCATCTGCATGAAGATTAATGCAGATCTGACCCAAGATACTATACAACATGTCTGATCTCTGTTAGAGCTATATGAAACCATGAGTACTCAATAAGGTGCTTTAATTGTATTCTTTCATAACTGCATTTCTGCACGAAGCATCTACACTTGATATTTTTTTTACCTACGTTTGTCATTAAGCGTCTGCTCATTCTTCTTAGGTGTCTGGGCAGGAAAATCATCAGAAAAGTGTCAATAGATAATATTCACAGAGCTTTAGAGGAAAGGCAAGAATAAGTAATATAGGTGTATTTTTTCCGAACCGGAGAGTTCTACCCCATTAGGTTTATGAGCAGATATTTGTATATAGCTAGCAATTCTTAGACTGTATTCTAAAAATGTACTTGCACAGATAACATGTAGTTCATTATTTTACATAGGGTATATGTTACAAACTATTGACATGAAAGTGTGCATAAAAATATCTCATAGATTTTAAGTGACAGCTATTTTCCTCTTGGTGGACATGGCTCAATAATACTGTAATTTTAAATTTCTAATTACTTTATTTATTTTTTTAATTAGATACAGACTGGCACAACAACATATCTTTATGTAGATTGAGCAGGGAAGATTTCAGAAATTAGAATCTATTTAATTACTGGGTTGTAACTGGATAGCAATAACACTGTTGAGGATAACACTGTAATCCACTGTAATTAATTACCTTTAGTTTTGAACCATAGTCTGCTCCACTATATTGAGTTGTCTTTAGTTTTGAACCATAGTCTGCTCCACTATAATGAGTTGTCTTTAGTTTTGAGCCGTAATCTGCTCCATTATAATGAGTTGTCTTTAGTTTTGAGCCGTAATCTGCTCAATTATAATGAGTTGTCTTTAGTTTTGAACCATAGTCTGCTCCACTATAATGAGTTGTCTTTAGTTTTGAGCCGTTATCTGCTCCATTATAATAAGTTGTCTTTAGTTTTGAACCATAGTCTGCTCCACTATAATGAGTTGTCTTTAGTTTTGAGCCGTAATCTTCTCCATTATAATAAGTTGTCTTTAGTTTGAACCGTAGTCTGCTCCACCATAATGAGTTATCTTTTGTTTTGAGCCATAGTCTGCTCCACTATAATGAGTTGTCTTTAGTTTTGAGCCGTAATCTGCTCCATTATAATAAGTTGTCTTTAGTTTTGAACCGTAGTCTGCTCCACCATAATGAGTTATCTTTTGTTTTGAGCCATAGTCTGCTCCACTATAATGAGTTGTCTTTAGTTTTGAGCCATAGACAGCGCCACTTTACTATGTAGTGTTGTATTTTGGTTTTAGACCATAGTCTGCTATCCTATACTGTGTTGTAATTGGATAAAGCTACAAATAAAGAGTCGAAAATAATAAAATGATAGCTTCTAAATTGTAAACAAATCAATGTATTGATAAAGTTCCATTGATGAAGCTACAGTGTACTTTCATTTAAACAGTTATTAATTACAATCATGATTAGAAGTTAGGCATTGGGTCATGTTATGTTATATGTAGGTTTTGATTTTTTTTAAAAGTGAAAAATTCTATAGTGTTGAGGAAGGGTAGAACTCCCCTGAATAAAAAAAATAACATAAAAAATATAACTAAATTACCTATTCTTTCCTCTGTTTCCTCAGTTCTGTTCTGTTGATAGTATCTATTGACACTTTTCTGATGAGTCCATCCATGTTTCCGCCCAGACACTTGAAAAGAATGAACAGTAGTTGTATTGTAGACATCTCTTTTACCACCATAGTTTCGTACTCAATAAAATATCAAAGTCTTTTCAGTTCAGGAACCCACCATATAGTTTCAACTGTAACACACATCTACACTTAAACTTCTTTAGAATTCATCAAATTCTTTATTTTTAGCATTTCTTTCTTTCTTTCGAATACCTTTTATTTGTATCCTTACACATTCTTTGCTCCATGAAGCAAGTCTTCCTTCAGGCTCCATTTACTCAAATTATTATTGTCCCAATGGGTTCTTTGCTCCTCTATCTGTGGAGATTGTCCTTATGAAAGTAATCAGTATTGTCCACGCTTCTGCTCTAAGGGATGCGGTCACCCATGGCCTTCATTTTTACTCTCCTCACTTAGCATCACTTTATATAATTCCCTCTCTGTTGTACTCTGCAGTCTGTAGTGCCTGTAAAATGTTCCACGCTGGCTTTTTGTCTTACTATAAATTGGCATATCTTTTTCTGAACCAAATGGCATTGATATTTTTCAGGTACATTTTCATCTATTATCTGTTCTTTTATATGTAGCTTACTTTTTTTGATCTTTTGTTAAGTTAGTATACCTGCCTTTTTATGTATATTATTGTCATCTCTCAATTTGCTTTTATCCCAAATTAATGGGGTTGTTTTTAATATTAGGTCTTTTGAGACTTACAACTTCACTTTTGGAAATATCAAAAATATGAAAGTCTTAAATGTGTTCCCCACCATTGAAGTGTATTTAAAGGGATTCAGTCTAAATGTGATTTGTACTGTGAGTACAATAAATTAACAAACATGAACTGTACATTATATTAGCAGAATTGCAAGAAAATGCATAAATTAAATGTGTCTATGATTCTTACTATTTATGACATCTCCTTCAGGCTTGGTATGCAAATTACACATCTCCATTGAAAGTAGTTCATTTACATATCAAGCCATTCTGCCAACACAATGTACAGATAATCTTTGATATTTCTTAAATTCTCCAGAATATATTCCAGTATAAATGATATTTAGGTGCCAAAGTTCCTTTAAATCTCTCTTGAACACTGTACATGCATTTAAATGTCCATGTTTAACCCCTTAAGGACAGAGCCTTTGAAACATTTTTGTCCTTTCTGGACAATGGCTATTTTAACATTTCTGTGCTGTTTGTGTTTAGCAGTAATTTTCTTCTTCGTCATTTGCTGTACCCACACATATTATATATTGTTTTTATCGGGACAAAAAGGGCTTTCTATGGATGCCATATTTTTGATCATATCTTATCATATTATTAAAAAAAAATAATAAAATATGGTAAAAAAAAAAAAAATACACAAATTTCTTTGTTTTTATTTGAAACAACTTCTCCTCATCGACAATAGCGAACGAAAAAACATGCTAAATAGATTCTACTATTTCTCCTGAGTACAGGGATACCACCCATGCATAGGTTTGTTGGGTTGTTTGGGGGCTAAAATGCCAAATTTGTGAGGTGCAGTTTTTTGTTTTCCAACTTGAAATTTTTACATGCAGACAGCCTGCACCCATGTCCCATTTGGGACATATTTGAAACCAGCCAGTGTATTTTACCCCATCAACCCATATATTTTTTAAAAGTAGACACCCTAGGCTATCTCAAATGGTGGTATTTTAACACTTTCCATGCACTAATTCTACCACCAGCCTTTGTCAAAGTTTGTGGTAGTAATTTTTTTGTGTTTTTTTTCACAAACCTTGTACTTCAGACATGAATTTACAGATTTTGGTATGTGTCACTGCCAAATAACACCCCAATAAGTGTTCAGCAACATCTCTTGAGTACAGGGATACCCCCCATGCATAGGTTTGTTGGATTGTTTGGGGGGTAAAAGGCCAAATTTGGGAGGTGAAGTTTTTGGTTTTCCAATTTGAAATTTTGACATGCAGACAGCCTGCACCCATGTCCCATTTGGGACATATTTGAAACCAGCCAGTGTATTTTACCACATCAACCCATATATTTTTTTAAAGTAGACACCCTAGGCTATCTCAAATGGTGGTATTTTTACACTTTCCATGCACTAATTCTACCACCAGCCTTTGTCAAAGTTTGTGGTAGTAATTTTTTTGTGTTTTTTTTTCACAAACCTTGTACTTCAGACATGAATTTACAGATTTTGGTATGTGTCACTGCCAAATAACACCCCAATAAGTGTTCAGCAACATCTCTTGAGTACAGGGATACCACCCATGCATAGGTTTGTTGGGTTGTTTGGGGGCTAAAAGGGCCACATTGTGAAGGTGCGCATTTTCAACTTGGAATATTGACGTGTAGCCAGCCTGAGCCCATCTTTCATTTGGGACTTTTTTTTAAAGTCGGACAGTGTATTTTACCCCAAAAAGTATATATTTTGTAAAAGTAGAAACCCTAGGCTATTTTAAATGGTGTTATTTTAACACTTTCCATGCACCAATTCTACCACCAGCCTTTGTCAAAGTTTGTGGTAGTCATTTTATTGTGTATTTTTTCCCACATACATTGTACTTTAGACACAAATTCACATATTTCGGTATGTGTCACTGACAAACAATACCACAATATATGTTCAGCAACATCTCCCGAGCACAGGGATACCACCCATGCATAGCTTTGTCAGCTTTGTTGGGTGTTGAAAGGCTACATTTGAGAGGTGCGCTTTTTGATTTTCAAACTTGGAATTTGAACATGTAGAGCAAGGAAGGGGTTAATAGCTCTTATAAGAGCCTTTGTAGTACTGTACAAAAAAATTAACCCCTAAAAATGCACAGACAAGAAAAAAATTTCTGCTGTGCAGTGATCAGTGGCAGGGAAGGGGTTAATACACTACACTATACAAAGGGTATGGCTTTTATAAAAGCCCTTGGGACTCACAATTTTTTTAACATTTTATTTAATTTATTACAATTAAAAAATTATGTTATACAGATCTGTCTCTTTCCCTCACTAAAACTCAAGTGAGGAGAGGGAGGCAGATCCATATGGGTCAGAACAATATTTACCAATATTGATCGAACCAGACGAATGGTGATGCTCATCTGAGAAATCACCAAACCACCTTTGCCACTGATCGGCTGTTACTGATCGCTATACACGTGTTCAGACAGCTTCAAAAGGAATACACGTAATCCCCTAGTGGGTATAATTAACCCCTAGCGAGTCTGAAAAAAAAAATGCTGATAGCAAAAAAAAAAATCCTTCTGCGACTAGATTGCTCCATATGCGCTGCTTAGGCAGTGACCATATGCACTGCTTAGGCAGTGACCATATGTGCTGCTTAGGAAGTGATATACGGCAAGGAAGGGGTTAATAGCTCTTATTTAAAAAAAAAATTACGTTAAACGTAGTCCCCTAGCGGGTATAATTAACACGTGACGGGTGTAATAAAAAAGTTTAAAAAAAATTAAAAATGCTTCTGCAGCAAGATTGCTGCATTTGCGTCAGATCTCTGCTTAGGCAGTGATCTACAGCATGAAAGGGGTTAATCTCTCTTAAAAGAGCTTTTTTTTATACTGTAATGAATTACAGTAAAAAAAATTAACCCCTAAAAAATGCACAGACAGCAAAAAATGTGCTGCTGTGTATGATCAGTGCGTACACAGCGATCAATGGCAGGGAAGGGGTTAAATGGCTTTTATAAAAGCCCTTGGTGTTTAAAATTTTATTAAATATTTGTTTTATTATTTTATTTTATTTTTTTACTTTATCTGATCTGTCTCTCTCCCTTACTAAAACTAGTAAGGTGAGGGAGGCAGATCAATACTTGTCAAAGGCAATATTTGCTAATATTGCCTTTGACAGTATGATAAGTGCTCATCAGAGCACTTACCATACATGCCTGCACACAGATCACATAGATCTGTTGTGCAGGCATCGATTGGCTCCCCCTAGAGCATCGGAAGTGAAATACTTTCACTTCCGATGCTCTTGCCATTAGAAGGGAAGCGCTGCCTGTATAGGCAGCGTTCCCTTCTACTGAGCCGATGGGGTCGCTCAGGAGAGCGACCACCATCGGCTCTGGGGAGCAGAACGGTGTTGTTAAGTGCCTCGCTGGCGAGGCACTTTAACAACACCGGAGATGCTTAGAAAGCGAACGATCGTTCGCTTTCTAAGCACATGTGTGCAGCCGGCGCAGCCATTTTTAAATGGCTGCTACGATCACTCCGTGGAGTGATCGTAGCGCGCCCCTGCACATTTGGGGGGTGTTGCACAATGCCTCTACCTAGAGGCATTGTAGCAACACCGTTAGAGTAAAGAAAGCGACCGCTGGTCGCTTTCTTTACTCAGTTTAGTGCATGACGTGCCAGGCACGTCACCTGTCGGCAAGTCCTCGATTTGCCGTGACGTGCCTGGCACGTCATCTGTCGTTAAGGGGTTAAAGTAGATACAAGTATTGTTGTCTTTATTTGCATTCCCTTACCCAGAATCCCTTGCAATGGGTTGAGTTCTGTTTACTGGGGATCTCTGTGGGTAAAAGTGGTCAGTTGATTTTGTTTGGATAGGTAGATATGTTAATTAATAATCTACTAACTTTGCTATTTAGTGATGGCAACAAACCTTTTCATTACTACTTGTTAATTACGCATTACATTGTTTTAATGTTAAGAATTGACTATAAGGGAGAATAGAGCACTTATACTGATTTAAATGAATCCTAATCCAAGATATATATATATATATACACACACACACACTTTTAAAACATGGTGATCACAAGCTATGTAGCCTGCAATGTCATTATTTCTTAAAATATACAGGCTAACAAGTGACTATCCCAATCTAACAGGGTTCTTAATTAATCTCTAATATAGATTAAAGCAAGTTGCACTCAAAGCAGAGGCTTTAATTTATATTCAAGCTTGGCAAAGGACCAAATAAGGTCTGCTACTTTGTATGTGTTTTTCTCTTCAGTAATATAGGTAAAATTGAGTTCTGTACAACGGTAATTTATCACTGAATTTTTTAATTGGCAATGCCGTGGCCTGAGGGATTTCTAGGTCCACATGTTAGCTGACTCTAGAAAATCTAGACTTCATAAATTGGTCTCATGGAATTTTGACACTGAAAGGCAATGGGAGATCTGTATGTATTTCACATTTAGAGGGTTATTTATGAAAATATGAGCCACAAAATGGATTAACAAGGAGGTTTGTGCTTCTACAATTCCCTTTTGTTCCTTCTGAAGTTATACTTTTTAATTTTTTTCGGGACACCTTCCAACAGTAAAGGTTTTTATTACATTTTTTTTTATAAAGTGCCATCATGTTTTCTAGTGCTGAACAACGGGCAAACACAACTTACCAACAACTAGAAACACACTAGACATACAATGATGGGAAGGTGTGAAGGCCATACCTCAAATGTTTAAATCTGCAGCATTTGTTTTTCTTTTGTTAAGGATACATTAAGAGCTGCAGATATGAACTGTTAGATGCAGACTCAAACACATGGCCTAGCATTGTACTGGCATATAATAAAAATCCATACAAACTATGCCCACAAGTTCGATTAAAGCTAAACCAATCAACTCCAAAACTCAGAAAACAGGTCTGTATAGAAAGTCCAAAAAAGCTTATAGAAACTTTACAATCCAGTTAAACAAAAAGTCCTTGTATGCTAATATTTGCAAAGTTATCATAACAATTATATGTATCCATGCTAAGTAAACACTCAATAAATTGTCTTTATAACTAAGTACTGTGGTATGCCACAATTAAGGCCAAAGTAGCAGAGTTGGATAAAGTATCCCTTTTAGCGGCATTGGAGAATTTTCCAACTCTACTACATAGGTTTGAAATTCCTATCTCAATTCCCTGCAACTCTTCTCTTTATAATAAACAGCTTTGCTGAAAACTGTTTTCCTGTAAAAATTAATTGCCCACTGTAATGTGAGTCTATCATTTTTTCATCTTCAGATCAAAGTGTGCTGTCTGATGGCCATATCAGTAATATGAATTATATAGATTAATTCAGCATTGACCTCCAGCTATTTCAGAGATATGCTATCCAGGTTTTTAGGGAATCACTCATAATAACCTCAGGCTAAGTACCAAGGACTATCGCAGCAATTACATGACACATACTGTTAAATGTTTCATTTTAAAAGAGTCTATGAACACAAATATCAGAATGCAAAAACCACATGTAAAACATTTTTATACATTTTTTTTTTTTACCAGGAAGATTAGATCAAAATTCCTTTCATTTTCAAGTACATCCGGAACACAAATATAGTAATTTAATAGGACAGAATGGTGAAAATTATGGAGAAACCTTCATTTATAAATCCCAGTGTAGTTTAAAGTCAAGCGATATCACAGAAGAAAGCACAGCACTCACGGTATCTTGTAAATCTGTGGATCGTGGTTTAATCTTCAGTGAAAATATACAGCAAACGGTGGGGAAAAAGGAAAGCCAAAACTGATTCAAGTCACTGCATGACGCGTTTTGCGCACTAGGCGCTTAATCATATGCTCATAGTTTAAAGTCAAATTATCCAAATTAGAGCAATTTAGTCAGTTAGATACCGTCTATAAATAAGATTATTAGTGATAAAAAGCTTAGTTTAATTTTTTTTTTTTTCAGTCTGGATTAAAAATAAAGCTTAGCAACATGAAGCACTGCACGAAACCACAAGCCCTTACAATTAAATTACAGTGACATAAAGAAAATAATATCTACAGTGTACTGCCACTGAGCGAAACGATATATTGATGCAAACCTCTATTTCTTAATTTCCAGTTGTAAAATAAAAAAAAACTTTATTCTTACTTGGCACATTGCAGTAAATGAGCAAAGAGCCGTTTCAGTACGATCAAAATAAATTCTTATTGCTACAAGAAATGTAAGAAGTTGAAGGTTATAACAAAAAAAAAAAAAAAACAAGATGTTATTGCTGCATAGCAGGGGCGTTGCTAGGTCAACAAATGATATGGGGCTTGAGCCCAGATGAGCACAGTCGCACACAATCTCACCCTGTCTCTCTCTCTGTCTCACGCACCCTGTCTCTCTCCCTCTCTTTCTAACACACACCGCCTCTCTCTCTCTCACACTCTCCATCTCTCTCACACTCTCCGTCTCTTTCTCTCTCACACTCTCCGTCTCTCTCTCTCTCTCACACACTCTCCGTCTCTCTCTCTCACACTCTCCGTCTCTCTCTCTCTCTCACACACTCTCCATCTCTCTCTCTCTCACACTCTCCGTCTCTCTCTCTCTCACACACTCTCCGTATCTCTCTCTCACACTCTCCGTCTCTCTCTCTCACACTCTCCGTCTCTCTATCTCACACAGCGTCTCTCTCTCTCACACTCTCCGTCTCTCTATGTCACACAGCGTCTCTCTCTCTCACACTCTGTCTCTCTATCTCACACAGCGTCTCTGTCTCTCTATCTCACACAGCGTCTCTCTCTCTCTCTCTCTCTCTGTGTCTCTCTCTCTCACACTCTCCGTCTCTCTCTCTCACACTCTCCGCCTATCTCTCTCACACTCTCCGTCTATCTCTCTCACACTCTCCATCTCTCTCTCTCACACTCTCCGTCTCTCTCTCTCTCTCCGTCTCTCTCTCTCACTCTCTGTCTCTCTCTCTCACACTCTCCGTCTCTCTCTCTCACACTCTCCGTCTCCCTCTCTCACACTCTCCGTCTCTCTCTCACACTCTCTCCGTCTCTCTCACACTCTCCGTCTCTCTCTGTCACACTCTCCGTCTCTCTCTCGCTCACACTCTCCATCTCTCTCTCGCTCACACTCTCCGTCTCTCTCTCTCTCTCCGTCTCTCTCTCTCACACTCTCCGTCTCTCTCTCTCACACAGCGTCTCTCTCTCTCTCACTCTCCATCTCTCTCTCTCTCTCCGTCTCTCTCTCTCCGTCTCTCTCGCTCACACTCTCCGTCTCTCTCTCCGTCTCGCTCACACTCTCCATCTCTCTCTCTCTCTCCGTCTCTCTCTCACTCTCTGTCTCTCTCTCTCACACACTCTCCGTCTCTCTCTCTCACACTCTCCGTCTCCCTCTCTCACACTCTCCGTCTCCGTCTCTCTCACACTCTCCGTCTCTCTCACACTCTCCGTCTCTCTCTGTCACACTCTCCGTCTCTCTCTCTCACACTCTCCGTCTCTATCTCCCACAGCGTCTATATCTCACACAGCGTCTATATCTCACACACCTTATGCAAACACCCTGACACACACACACCCTCATACACTTATGCAAATACCCTGACACACACATCCTGACACACACACCCTCATACACTTATGCAAACACCCTGACAAACACTCACTTATACACATTGCTTCACCCACACAGTCACACTTACACGCAGACACTAACACACATATTTAAATATAAAAAAAAAAAAAAACCTTACAGCGTTGGTCCCCCTCCCTGCTAAATTACCTTTGTTTTCAGGGAGGAGGACGTCTCCAATGAGACACTTTCTTCTGTCGGATATCACATCCGGCGCGCAGCCAGACTCACAGTGCGACGGGGGCGGAGCTTGCACCCGTCGCGCTGTCAGTATGGCCAGGAGGTGCGGTCACCACAGGCACTTGCTTGTGGGCCGCACCTCCATGAGGAGGGGCCAGCAGCAGCACCTCTCCTCCTCACCCCCCGCACGAGCATAAACCTCCGATTCTGGGACTATGTCCCAGACGGGGGAAAGCTCTGCGGGGGAGATTATTTTTTTTTAACAGTGATAGCCCTGGAGTCTCGGGGCTAAAGTATACTTTATCCCCAGAGTCTCCATGTGGGGCTATGCACTGGAGATTCGGGGCTATAGCCCCAGTAGCCCCCCCCCCCCCAGCGACGCCTCTGCTGCATAGCAACTTTTATGAAAGTTGTGGGTGTATTGTAAAGTGAAAACAGACCCTGCCAGGCATCTCAGTGTTACAGTAGCTTAAAGGTAAACATTTGAAGATTGGCAAACTTCATTAAGAACTTATATATTACTTTATATACTTGCAACTGTATGAAATAAAAAACCTAGGATTTCATCTTTAATCTTAAAGTTGGTTTTGCTAGTTTATGTAGCTCAGGAGGAAAGAGTGTTATAAAGGTGTTGATAAAAGCTGGAGAAGAAGGAATTGTATTTATAGAGGGAGAGGGAAAATTGAGTGCCTTTTTCCATAGGAGAGATCAGTTCCTTCACAGGATATAAGTCAGTGACCAGCACAGTTCACAGCAGCAACAGAGATCCAGTTGCAGGAGATGGTGCACACACCACACCTACAAGAATAAAGGTCCAAAAATATTAGCGGGTCAAAAGCCAGAAAATCCAACTCAAGTGGCACACCAAATTGCAGATCCAGAAGCCACAAAATACCTGAACAAGGAGATGTGACTTATGCAGCATTTAAATACATTATATAGATTTAATAACTTCAACCTTGCATTCCACCGGTCAGAGTGATTAAGGGTGCTGTCATTCCATCAAGCCTTTGTAGAGGGAGGGAACAAAGAAACAGTCTGGCAAATAATTGTCCTGACCCGAGATCTTAATCAGTCAAAAATAGATTAAAGCTTGATAACACAAAATCAACACACTCAAAATGGAAGCTTTAACTTATATTCAAGTGTGCAAGTGGACCAAATTAGGTCTGCAACGTTGCTTCTTTTCATCAGTAACAAAAGTGGAACTCAGTTTTGTTCTGTGTCGTTGAATGTATTATTTGGCAAAGCCCTGCCATGAGGAAGTGTGGTCTAAGTCCATGTATTAGCGGACTATAAAAATAAAAAACTACACACTGCAGGAGTTCTGTGTGTAAGATATAATAATTTCAATACTATTGGCACAGGTATAGGGAATGTATGTAAAAAGGACTATTGCCAAAATATGTATATAAATGGCATTTTGAAGGTTTACTAAATAAAGAGAGAACTTCAGGGAATTGAGATGAGAATTTCAAATGTAAAAGCACTGTATTACCTTGTTTTACTGTGAATTTAGAGAATAAAAAAATTATCAAAAATGGTGAAAACCCTTCAAGGGATTCTGGGTAAGAATAAGCAAATAAAGACACCAAAAATTGTATCTGCTTTATACATGGACACTTACAATGTTCCAGGGGGAACATTGTCCCCTATATATCATTTATACTGGGAAAACAAATATAAAAAATATCAAACATTATCTGTACATTGTGTTAGCAGAATTGCAAGACAATGCCTAAATTAGGAGAAAACATTGTTTGAAATGTATCTATAGAGTCTGCAGCTGAAATCAGAATTTGTTTTAACTTGATGCTGCATTAATTTAATACCAACCTAGGGGACAATTGCACTCTAGGCCAGCTTGCCCCTGGTTGTACTTTAAAGTGTTTGTCTAACTCGTTTACACTTTGCCTGGAATTCATAATGATTTGTGGCTATTTATCATGTAGAGTATAGAAAAATAAGATAGAAATCTAATGCAAAACAAGGCAACAAACATCTTCCTAGAGTAACATAGGGTCTATATACATTCACTTAAATATTTAATTTAGATAAAATATAAATGTAAAAACCAGCAAATCACCCCCATGAGTTCCTTAAGAATATTCTGTTTGTTACTTAGCAGACTCCATAGGAGGCAAGGATGACACAAGAAAGACATGTGATGACAGAAGTGTACAGGACAGGCTCTCATCCTACCCTTTGGGCAACCCTAGTAGCTCTTTCTCCACTCTGATGATTCACAATGTCTCTGTAGTTATACTCTGTATTTCAAACTGGAGAAGGTGAAGATATCTCTTTATTGTTTGACATTTAGAATGTTGTCTAAGAATTTTCTGTAGATCAGGGATTAGAGTTTTCTAAATTATTTTTGTAATCTCGAGTAATATACAACCATACAGACAAAAACTTTTTTCATCTAAGACTATCCCAGTTTTCACAATGCTATGTTAAACCTTATTTGATCCTGCACCTTCTCCTTGCCATTGCCACAGGAAATTAATGAAAGTCTGCACGCTAGGCATTCCAACGACGTAGAGACGGATTGGAGACTTTGTAAGCGTCCATAGTCTACAAATTAAATATTTAGCCATAATGTACAAAGATTGTTGTTCTAGAATGTATGTCCCTGTCTCAAACAGGGCCTTTACAATGCAGAGATGATTGTATTTGTATGAGCAGAAGCACAATTTCTAGTTTTATCCAAGTATAACGGTTGGTCTATTGAGAAGAAAATTGGCATCATTATAGCAGAGTAAATATCTTGCACATGAAGCAAACAAAAACAAATTCAAAATAGATACAGTACCTTTTCTAATGTTTCTGATTTATACTTTTCCTTATTTTGATGTTCAAAAAAGTAATATTCAAAAAACAGTACAATGCACATCTTTTGATATGTATTCCTTTTCACACATTCCTTCAACGGTAATAAGCTTGCAGAAAAAATTACGGTAAAGTCGAATGAGATCTAACTATGGATTTAGAGAATTCATTGGAGAAACAGCCACTGGGATGAGAGATACTGTTGGCCCACAAATATGTTGTATTACAGTTATCATCCATCCCTGCCTTATCCTTGACCTATCCAAATCCCAACCTAGATCCTCACACACCTTGACCTAAGAAATATTCCCTAGACACACTACAGTAATAGATGGGGTCTTCACAAAAAAAATGACCTGCTCCACTTGTTTGAAAGGGGATCTTAAAGACTCCTAACCCTTTCTGCTCACCTTCTCCTCCTTGGTTAAGGGCAGATACATGGATTTCCCATGATTACCTTATATTGCAATAGAAGTATATATGTCAACTCCCCTTACCTACTATGCTGTTATTAGCTCTATACATTTGTTGTTTTGGTTAAAATAAAGGTTGCTTAATTTGAATTGATTTTTTTTCATATTATTGTTGAATAACCAACATTTTCTAGGGCTAAAATTGTCAATAGCTAGACAATATGATAGAAACATTTAAATACATAAAGACAATCAGTATATAGAGGAGGAGAGTAAATTTTAAAGAAAAAAAAAAAAAAACGACCACCGCAAAAGGACATAGTCTTTAACTGAAATATTAGTATAAAAGTAATATCATAATATCAGGAAATATTACTTTACTGAGAGGGTAGTGAATGCATGAAATAGTCTTCCAGTAGAAGTGGTAGAGGTTAATACAGTGAAGGAGTTTAAGCATGCATGAGATAAGCATAAGACTATCATAGATATAAGAAAAGGCTAGTGATTAATGCAAGTATTCCGAGCAGACTAGATGGGCCGAATTGTTCACAATTGAAGACATATTCTATGTTTCTATACCTGCACCCAATGGTGGCACATCTTCAAACTAGTAAAGTTATTCACTACAAATGATGTCCAATGTGTTAAAATGACAAACATATACTATTGAATGTCTCGTTAACAAACCTCTCTTGAACTGACTCTTTCAACTGCCTAATTAATTTTAATTGTGGTGCATGAAGTGAAAGGTAAGCATGCCCTAAGTATACCTTCACTTGACATCTGCTGAAGTTTTCTGCATAACTTATTCTTCTGAAAGCATTGACTTTGTAATATCTGAAACGCTAACTTAATTTTCCAATAAGCGCATTTCATTTTAAAGGCTTTCTGAACGGGTGCACAATACAAATATTTTTTTTTTTCTTCCAATTTTCCTTCTTTATTAATCAAATTTCAAATACAAATTCAAACATACAAGTGATGTAATACCTATTACAAAGTGCTCCTTATCTTAAAATATAAACATATACATAGGTACATCCCTTCGATAATAAGCTCCATTACTCTGTTCACCTTTGTATCCCTTTTATTCCAAAAAGTGGGTTCTCCAACTGGTGATAAGGTGAAAGTAAAAAATGCTATAAAATACCTAATTTTCATTCATACAAGTGACGTAACCTACTATTCATCCAAATTCACACAGACAGACATACCTAACCCTTACTCTTTGGTTCAGCTGAAAAAGTAGACCCATGCTGGTCCGTCCCGAGTGGGGGGAAAGTCAGAAGAGGATAGAGTTTCCCTCTTAAAGTCCATACATGAGACAATTAATTTGTGAAGGTCTAACTTCTTACAATTTGGTCAAACATGGAGATAGATCCCTCCATCTGTTTCTGGTAGGCGTACTGTGCTATGATCTCCTGCCACGGAGGGGGGTGAGGGCTTCTCCAATGTCTGGCCAGGCAGATTTTAGATGCAGAAAAAATATGTACCAAACAGTGTTGCTGCGTCTTACTCATTGTTGGACAATCTAACAAAAATAGGAAAAGGGGTGCGGTGAGTGAGCACCGAAGACTGCAGGTTTCCAGCAAGAAATGCTGCAGCTTTTCTTTCATATCCCTTAATCCTCCACATTCCCACCAAATGTGATGCATGGAACCCGGAGCCCCATCGCATCTCCAGCACAAATTCGATGTTTCGTGCTGGAATCTACTCAGGCGCGCGGGAACCATGTACCACCTATATAAAATTGTATTTACTTTATTTACTTCTTGTAATGAGACACAGTGTATAACAGACCTATTGAGGAGTATAGCCTTATACCATTTCTCTTTGGAATAAGATTCCTGTAAATCCCTTTCCCATTTTGCAATTGCGGCGGGAAGTGGCAGGTCTAAAGCTTCATCCAGATATTTAGTTAGTTTCGCGATTAGATTTGATTTGTGATGTGCCCTAATAAAGATATCCAGAGTGACCTGGGGGGCCAACTGTTGCTTCCCCAGAAAGCTCCGGATCCTAATAAAAGCAAAGACCTCTGAATTAGGGAGGGCAAATTTTTCTTGTACCTCCTCGAAGGTAATCAAATTGTCTTCTTTAAGTAGGTCGGCAATTACCCTTATCTCCCTATCTTTCCAGAACGTAAGATCCAAGTCTGGCATATAAAATCTAAGGGAATCAATTGGTGCCTCTTTTTCAAGTGGTTTAAATGTTCCGATTTTGCATCTGATTTTATATAAATTATTGAATACGTCCCTTATTACCGGTGAGTTCAATTCTATTTTTTTAAATTCCGAGGCTGATACCCAGTAAAGGAGAAATGGATTTATATGTGATGTTTGAGTTTTTTCTACAAATTATTATGCTTGCTACCATCTCTACCTCTGTTAGGAAAGAAACTAAGAATCAAGTCTTAAGAATAATAATAAGTATTATTTCAAGCCTTAATAATAATATGTCTTAATTATGTGATTATGCTGATCGAATGGTTTTACACCCACATTCCTTTAAGCAGAGAGAGCTGACTGAGCCATTGCAGGACTGTCACAGAATTGTCTGTCACTATTCTGTTGCTTCTGGTTGTCTATTTCTATTCCTATTGCCGCCATTCTTTTGCGTAGAATATTTCTGCTCCAGAATTGTAGCCTTGCACCTAACCTCATTAGGCAACCAATTAGCTGTAGCTCTGCCTTATTTAAATCTGGTTTCTGTTGCATTTCTGGGAATTTGTTTTGTTGTGTTTGGCTTCCTGTGCAGAGGTGCTTGTTTGACCACTGACATTGACTGACTATAAGCATTGCTGTTTGACCGTGACATTGACTGTCTATATGCTCTACTGGCATCTGCTGACTACTCACGCTCAAGTTTGACACTGGTTCTGTCTGACCATCCTGCCATCTTATTCTGGACCTGTACTCATCTCTATTTCTTAGGACCTGGAACTTCTAATGTGCGGGTTAGAAGGAAAAGGGGATGCTAATATGCCCTCCACCTCTGAGTCAAGTCTGCGTTCATCTGCCAGTCTAGTCAGTGCTCATCTGCCTGCCCACATTCACCTTACATTACAGTCTATACTCACCTGCTGGTCCATGTTCACCTGACAGTACAATCTGTGCGCACCTGCCGGTCTGCATTCACCTGACAGTACAATCTGGGCTTGCCTGTCAGCATTTACCTGACAGTACAGTCTGTGCTCACTTGCTGGTTCGCGTTCACCTGACAGTACAGTCTGTGCCCACCTGCCGGTCCGCGTTCACCTGACAGTACAGTCTGTGCTCACGCTGGGATAGTTCATCTGCTAGTCTGAAATTCCATTAAGATCCTTTGGAGTCACAATATTTTTCATCATGGTACTGACAATGAGTATGGAAATGTAATGGCTAAAGGAAGGCATTGGAATTATTTATTTGTAGGAGGATTGTTGGGTAAAGAATGATATATAAAAGTGGAGGCACGTAAGCCATAAGGGGCTATTGATTAAAAGGTGAGTTGAGGCAAGATGAACATTTCATCTCTCCTATTTACCTATACACTGTGCAGGGAAAAACTCACCTTTTAGTCAATAGCACAATAGTGTCTGCCTGTCCAAATTTAGCCAAGGTAGACATACTGGGGGCTATTCACTAAAAGGTTGCAGGTGAGATGGGCATTTCATCTCACCAATTTAGTGATACATTGTGCAGGGACAAACCTATTGCAATTTCCCCACTAAGCAAACTCACCAGGTTTTTCCTTCACAATGTATAGCTAAACTGTTGAGATAGAAACATAAAATGGAACCATTTCACCCATCTAGTCTGGCCAATTTTCTGAATACTTGCATTAGTCCCTAGCCTTACCTTATATCTATGATAGTCTTATGCCTATCCCATGCATGTGTAAACTCCTTTACTGTAATAACCTCTACCACTTCTGCTGGAAGTAGATTCCATGCATCCACTACACTCTCAGTGAACAAATACTTCCTGATATTACATTTAATCCTCTGTTCCTCTAATTTATCCCGCCTTTAGAACACTCTATACCAGGGGTCCTCAAACTTTTTAAACAGGGGGCCAGTTCACTGTCCCTCAGACCGTTGAAGGGCCGGACTATAGTAAAAATAAAAACTATGAATAAATTCCTATGCACACTGCATATATCTTATTTTGAACAAAACGAGAACAAATACAATATTTAAAGTAAAGTTAAATCAACAAACTTACCAGTATTTCAATGGGAATAGTGTGCCAGTCAGAGCCCAGGAATATTATGCCAGTCAGAGCCCAGGAATATTATGCCATTCAGATGCCCAGGAATATGCCAGTCAGAGCCCAGGAATATTATGCCAGTCAGATGCCCAGGAATATTATGCCAGTCAGATGCCCAGGAATATTATGCCAGTCAGATGGCCAGGAATATTATGCCATTCAGATGCCCTGGAATATTATGCCAGTCAGATGCCCAGGAATAATATGCCAGTCAGATGCCCAGGAATATTATGCCAGTCAGATGCCCAGGAATATGATGCCAGTCAGATGCCCAGGAATATGATGCCAGTCAGATGCCCAGGAATATTATGTCATTCAGATGCCCAGGAATATGATGCCATTCAGATGCCCAGGAATATGATGCCATTCAGATGCCCAGGAATATGATGCCATTCAGATGCCCAGGAATATGATGCCATTCAGATGCCCAGGAATAATATGCCAGTCAGATGCCCAGGAATAATATGCCAGTCAGATGCCCAGGAATATGCCAGTCAGATGCCCAGGAATATGCCAGTCAGATGCCCAGGAATATGATGCCAGTCAGATGCCCAGGAATATGATGCCAGTCAGATGCCCAGGAATATTATGCCATTCAGATGCCCAGGAATATTATGCCAGTCAGATGCCCAGGAATATGATGCCATTCAGATGCCCAGGAATATTATGCCAGTCAGAGGCCAGGAATATGATGCCAGTCAGATGCCCAGGAATATTATGCCAGTCAGATGCCCAGGAATATTATGACAGTCAGAGCCCAGTAATATTTTGCCAGTCAGATGCCCAGGAATATTATGCCAGTCAGAGGCCAGGAATAGTGCTCGTTATCCCTCCCTCCTCCCCCGCTTCCCCATCACTTACCTCCAGCTGCTGTGTCCCCGGACGTCTCGCGCGGTGTCCTCCTGTGGAGGAGGGAAACAGTTACCGGATCCGGATGTGACGTAACGTCACATCCGGTCGCGGTGAATTTTTTTTTTTTCTTCCTGCAGCCGCTTCCTTTGCGGCTGCCAGAAAGAAAAAAAAAGTAAACGGGGTGGGTGCCGGCAGCACCCCCCGCGGGCCACATAAATGTCCTCGGCGGGCCGCATGTGGCCCGCGGGCCGTAGTTTGAGGACCCCTGCTCTATACTGTCATACTTTTCAGTGCCTTATAGCTAGTGGGACAGTATAGAACGTCCTGCGTTCAACAGCTCATGGCAGCTACCCGCGATGAGCTGGGTGCTGATCCCATTGCAGGGACTTTCAGCGGTAGCCCCACTGTCAGATGAGGCCACTTTGAGTGGCCTCAGTCTGATACAAAAAATGTAGCTGATGCTGAAAGTGGGCGCCAGCTTCATTTTACTAAAAGGGCGGCATAGACAGTCCTGACTAATACAGCTCATCACGGCTCCCCGTAAGGACCAAAGTACCATCCAACACGATGGGGTTACAACTTTGCTCTCTTGTTGTGGTATTCTTATTTTAAATATACTCTCCTCCTTTACTGTGTTGATTCCCTTTATGTACTTTATGAAATGGTCATCATATTAAATTATGGAACAAAATGTCTTCATTTGGTTCTGACGAGATTATGTCCAAATTGGCTTATGACGTACAAAGCTAAATGTGTGAGGATGTACCTTCGACTTTACCAAACATCCTAAAGGTGCCAAAATAATAAATAAACTTCAATTCAGCAGATGATTCATACATTCTTCCAATTTTGTGAAAGAGGAGAAACCATTAGGGTTTAGTTTGTAGCAACCTTAAACGCTTCCTTGATATATATTTATTTTCGTTTTCTAGGATATGTTTGTTTAAGAGATGTTGCTAAATTATCTAATATATTTTATTTTTTAAAATCTTTACAGTATTTGGAGCATTTTTTTTTACTAAGCAGATGGAACACAGCCATGTATGAGAGAGTAAATAAGTCACATTTTGTAGGAATAAATTTAAAGTCGACTGGGCTTGCTTTAATATTTATCGGCCTTTGATTAATATACATGTGTAATCACTGTCCTTGTAATGACTTCTATTTCATAAGCAAGTTTTACACAGAAACATACATATTTATGAAGCAATAGGAAAAAAGCAGATAAGCACAAACGTTAATGAACCATATGGAATTCTACAAGAGCATGATATGTCATAAGTAATCTTCCCAAAACATCTGACATTTTGTCATCTGCATATTTTTTTTGTTTGCTTAAGCTCCATTTCAAAGAGGGCCTCTTTTTAAATATAAAATATATGCTATATGTAGTTTGTTGTTTTTTTCTAGCCCTTCAACTACATTTTTTGCTTCTGCTGGTTGTTTGAATCCATTCAATCACAACATTCATGAACAAGGAAAGTATGGCAATTATTTATCTCAGATAGTGTGGTCTACTGACTTAACAGTGAACTGTGAAGAATTGAAAACTGCGTTCCAAAAATCAAAGATTGCTGACTTGGAAAAACTTAAGAATTTATCTGTTTTTTTGCTCATCAATTTTGGACTGATTTTTATTCTGATGACCAGTAACATAGTAACATATTAATTTAGGTTGCGAGAAACACAAATAACACAGGCACTCCTCATGCAGTGAATTTATACAAAATCGCTTGTAGTAGCTTGGATTTATTCTAGTGTATATTAACGAATATGACTTACGCGTTTCGATGCTCAAACTAGTGCTTACTAATCAGCTTAAACAAAGTATAGGAAATTAAGAAATTAGTTTGGTAGTGAGAGAGGGTAAAGAATTTGAAAGGATGGATGGGTACAAAAGAATAGAGTCCAGGTGCTCACTAAAATTCTAAACATACAATATACATTTTAGTAAATAGGTGTTCACTAAATATGAATTATTCCAATATGGACTCAAGGGAAAGTACTTGCGGAATTCATTTTTAACAATGATCCCTGACTTTTTTTCTGAGTTTCCCACTAAGTTGAATCCTCAATGACTTCCATGGTGACTTGCTACGTTTTCACAGAAATCTCATCCAAAAGGTCAACATGTTCCCTTGAGGTTAGCAACTCGGGCAAATGTTAATGTGTTTGGAATCTTTGAGTCATATTCAATGCATAATCTGTTAATCTTTTTAAATACATTGACGGATAAACAGTGCAAATGTAAGCGTGCACAGGATACAAAGAATTACCCTTTGAATTTTAGTTTTGAAAAAAAAAAACAGTACATGGAAAAGAAATTTGAATAACATTTTAACTGCAACTCTGAATGTGTCTTCATTACAAGCAACAAGCACATTATTTAGATGACAGACATGTGGATGCAACAGCAACTGCTGTATTTTGAATTTTATGGCTATGGAAGTATAGTTTTCATCCACGGCAATTTAAAAATGTCATTGCTGTAAGGTCTTAATATTGACCTTACCCTTGGATTATATGTAATGTGCTTTCTGATTGAGTACTTGCCCCTTGAAACACAAAAATAATACAATTTCACTCTGCCGTATTTGCTCGAATATAAGACAAGTTTTTTTTCAGAGCAAATGCTCTTATATTCGAGGTCGTCTTATAATCTGACCTCAAATCGAGGTCAGATTATAAGACTGGGATCCAGGATCCCCCTCGCTAACAGCCGGAGGATGTCTGATCGATGCGCGCAGACATCCTCCTCTGGCGCCCGGCACGACCGCCGGGACTTCTATGATGCAGCCGGGTCCTTCCGGCTACATCATAAAAGTCCCGGCGGAAGTGCCGGGCAGCAGAGGAGGGTGTCTGTGCGTATCGTGCAGACATCCTCCGGCAGCCTCCACTAGGCACCAGGGATATTTGGCAGCCAGGGGATGTCTGCACGATAGTCCGGCTGTCCGTCATAATAGACAGAAGTGTCGGGCAGCATGGAGGATGTCTGTACGTATCATGCAGATATCCCCCGGCTGCCCCCACTAGCCACCAGGGAGCGAGAGACAGGTGAGGGGGAGGGGGGGAGAAAGAGGAGGGGGGAGAGAAAGGGGAGGGTGGTAGAGAAATTGGAGGGTGGGGGAGAGAAAGACAGGGGGCAGAGAAAGACAAGGGGAGGGAAGGAGGGGGGGCAGAGAAAGACAAGGGGAGGGGGGCAGAGAAAGACAAGGGGAGGGAGGGGGCAGAGAAAGACAAGGGGAGGGAGGGGGCAGAGAAAGACAAGGGGAGGGAGGGGGCAGAGAAAGACAAGGGGAGGGGGGAGAGAGACAAGGGGAGAGAAAGACAAGGGGAGGGAGGGGGAGAGAAAGAAAAGGGGAGGAAGGGGGAGAGAGAGGGAAAAGTTTGGGGGGAGGGTGACACAGCGATGGAGGGGGAGAGAGACGACGCAGGGGGGAAGAGAGGCAGCATTGGCACATAAAAGGAAATAAAAACAAGAAATGCATTTGTTTAATATCATAATTTTTATTAAATATTAAAAAGCAATTTACATGTGTAAATATATACAAGTTAAACTTTTTCCTTTAGAGTATTCTTATATTCAGGCTTTTAGTTTTTTTCCTAAAGGAATATCCAAAGTTTGGGGGGTCGCCTTATAATCAGGGTCGTCTTATATTCGAGCAAATATGGTAGTAGCAACTACATATTAAATTATTATCATTTTACTTCAATTCATATAAATTACTATTTTTATTATTTTTGTGGGTTCTAACAGTGAATATTACTTTTAAACCTTTGCACCTCTAATTTAAAGCTATTGCCGCTATACTCTAAAATTCAAATTAGTTTCACCGTGGTCAAGTTAGGAGGTCAAATCTGACTTAGTATCAAAACTGAACTCTAAGTCATACCTGTAAAAATACATATATTTGTGGAACCTTTTCCAATTGTAGAACATATTTTTTTTGTATTTAGTTCCTTTACAATTTAGGATAACATTATTAACACCAAATTACATGTTGGAAGCTTAAACTGTGAGTAATGTACATTAAAATAAGAATGTGAGACATTAAAGGGGACTAGTCTAGTGCCCAAAATTCATCTTACAAATATAAATGCATATTAATGTGTTTTCAAAGTACTTTAAAATGCATGTTTTACATTTTACATTGCTTAAAATATAAAATACTTTCAGATAGAAGAAATTGTGAAATTACAGTTTGCAAGAAACAAGAACTGCCCACACTACATGAGTAAAAGTAATTTCCGTTTTTTTGCTGCAGGAACCAATGAGAATAATGCCATTCAAATGAAAGGAATGTCCTGTCTCTCTAGTGATGTCGTCAATGTGTTGCACTGTTAAGAGATCATACTTCGTACAAGAGCAAGGTCACTCATAGGCCACTCAGTAGACTCAATTTGAGGAGGACAGGAAGTGACTATATGAAACAAAACTTTATATCCTCTGTGTCTATACAGGTGATACTCGAAAAATTTGAATATCGTGCAAAAGTTCATTTATTTCAGTAATGCAATGTAAGGGGAAACCAATATATGAGATAGATGCATTACATGCAAAGCAAGATAGTTCAAGCCGTGATTTGTCATAATTGCGATGATTATGGCTTACAGCTCATGAAAACCCCAAATCCACAATCTCGGTAAATTAGAATATTACATGCAATCAATAAAACAAGCAGTGTACAGAGAACAATATCAGACCTCTGAAAAGTAGAAGCATGCCTCAATGCGGCGTGGCATGGAAGCTATCAGTCTGTGGCACTGCTGAGGTGTTATGGAAGACCAGGATGCTTCAATCAGCTCTTCTGCATTGTTCGGTCTCATGTCTCTCATATTTCTCTTGGCAATGCCCGATAGATTCTCTATGGGGTTCAGGTCAGGCGAGTTTGCTGGCCAGTCAAGCACAGTGTGTGCCTCTCCATTCTTCCTCCAGACTCTGGGTCCTTGGTTTCCAAATGAGATGCAAAAGTTGCTCTTATCAGAAAGGAGGACTTTGGACCACTGAGCAACAGATCAAGTCTGTTTTTCTTTAGCCCAGGTAAGACGCTTCTGGTGTTGTTTGTTGTTCAGGAGCGGCTTGATAAGAGGAATATGACATCTGAAGCCCATGTCCAGGATCCGTATGTGTGTGGTGGCTCTTGATGCACTGACTCCAGCCTCAGTCCACTCCTTGTGAAAGTCCCCAACACATTTGAATGGCCTTTTCCTGACAATCCTCTCCAGGTTGCGGTCATCCCTGCTGCTTGTGCACCTTTTTCTTCCACACTTTTCCCTTCCACATAACTTTCTATTAATGTGCTTTGATACAGCACTTTGGGAACATCCATCTTCCTTCGCAATTACCTTTTGAGGCTTTCCCTCCTTATGGAGGGTGTCAATGATGGTTTTCTGCACAACTGTCAGGTCAGCAGTCTTCCCCAAGATTGTGATTCCTACTGAACCAGACTGAGAGACCATTTAAAGGTTCAGAAACCCTTTGCAGGTGTTATGGCTTACTTAACTGATTAGAGTGGGACACTGTGAGCCTAGAATATTGCACCTTTTCACAATATTCTAATCTACTGAGATTGTGGATTTGGGGTTTTCATGAGCTATAAGCCATAATCATCGCACTTATGACAAATCACGGCTTGAACTATCTTGCTTTGCATGTAATGCGTCTATCTCATATATTTGTTTCCCCTTTTACATTGCATTACTGAAATAAATGAACTTTTGCACAATATTCTAATTTTTCGAGTATCACCTGTATAATCAGTGCTGCCGCACCTGCAGTAAACATGCAGAGTAATCACTGGGAGTGGCTTGAGTCAAATATTAAAAATGTGACTTATACAGAATGCCTGCATCAAATCACACAGGGATAAAAGCCTGTGCACTAAAGAAGCAGTGATCTTCATCTTGCACCAAAGTGAGTTTGGGGACTAGACTGTCCCTTTAATGTAGTTTCTATAGCTATTTTCTAAATTCTAAGTAAACATTAAGAATTAAGCTGACCATATGAGTGGTTAGGCTTGATCATATATGCAAATTATACTGAAAGTAAACAAGATCTATCGTTCTTTGCAGTAGTTAATGCAAGTCTAGGCAACACATAAATTGTGATTTTAATAGCATTTGCCTGGAATTTGTACTGCAGATTAAAGAATATTTTGTAAGAGTCATTGCTTCAAATTAATAATCACTTGTTAGGTTTCCAGAAGCACTCCAAGCAGGGAAAGACTGACAGCTGCGACAGCACAAATTGGCAATGTCTGAAACAAGCAGCTGATTAGAAATACACTTTTTCTTTAGATGGAAAAACATGCGTAATCACTAATAAATGCAGCTCTTTTATACACATATGCCTTATGTATTTATGGATGCTGCTCGGTCTGTTCAGATAAAATGTATGACACTTCATTAAATATATATATATATATATATCTCAGCCACCCAAAGTCATGCCATTGTATTCATACTGCCCAGGTACTGGCATGTCGAATAATGTAGTATCCAAAAAGAACGTCACGGGACTTAGTACCAGACCTTCTATTAACACTGCTTAGTTTACTTATCAGTTCCCCTTCTCCATTTTTATAATATATATATAATTTTACTTCACTTTATATAAATTACTATTTGTATTATTTTTGGGGGGTTTAACAGTAAATATTATATATATATATATATATATATATACACACACAAAGGGCTGCTACATAAGCCGCATAGTCTAATAGATTAATGAATTCCCCGTGAGTGCAACCTTCTTTATATATACAAATATATATGTGTACTAAGATTGAAAATGGAGAAGGGGAACTAATATGTAAACTAAGGGGTGTTAATAGGGTTTCCACCTTTTCTTCAAAAAAATACTGGCCTTGGTACTGTCTCCATAGACTTAACACTAGCCTGATGCCAATTTTTTTCCGGACTGCCGGTAAAATACCGGCCAGATGGCAACCCTAGGTGTTAATGAAAGGAGGTATGGTCAGACTAAGTTAGGGGAGAGAGGATAAATCAAATAGTAAAAAAGAAGGAGCCAATATACCTGATAATATTAACCCCTTAAGGACACAGCCTTTGAAACATTTTTGTCCATTCTGGACAATGGCTATTTTAACATTTCTGTGCTGTTTGTGTTTAGCTGTAATTTTCTTCTTTGTCATTTGCTGTACCCACACATATTATATATTGTTTTTATCTGGACAAGAAAGGCTTTCTTTGATGGCATTATTTTGATCATATAAAAAAAATTGAGTGATCGTAGCGCGCCCCTGCAATTTTTTTTTGTGTGGCACAATCCCTTTACGTAGAGGCATTGTAGCAACACTGATAGAGTTGGTCACTTTCTTTACTCTATTTAGTGCATGACGTGCCAGGCACGTCACCTGACGGCAAGTCCTCGATTTGCCGTGATGTGCCTGGCACGTCATCTGTCACTAAGGGGTTAATTTTCCTTCACCTCAAAGCTGACTGTATAACCACACTATAAAAATGCCAACAGTTCATCAGTAGATGTGCGCACATACTGTTGTTAATATTTGTGATGGCAGACATTACACCACTCAATGTTATTTAACAATGTTGGTGTTTGCTTTGCTGTGTGTAAATATAGAAAGCATTGCGTTCATTACCATTAATCTACAACTTGTATACATAGCACTGCAAGGAAAGAAAAAAATTGCATTTTTTTATTTTGATTTAAGGTATAGCTGCACAACTTTGTAAATACAATCTATTCCTTATGGATGGCAGTAGAAGGAGTTGAGATAGGCCCCAAGTTAAAAAGGGACCAGCATCTCCTTGTACCCCTTTCTTGGTGGTCAAGCAGTAGCAAACATGTACATCAGTGCTTCAGATCCCTGTTGTAGCAATTGAAAGTACTAGGATATAACTTGGCTGCTTAAATCCATACACATCGCAAATAGCCAAAGCCATCACCCAATAAATACCCAGGCACATCCATTAGTGGGGAGGCATGATAGATTGGAATGAGATCTGGGGAATTGAAGGCCAAGTCCACACTTTGAACTCGTTGTTGTGTACCTCAAACCATTTCTGAACCATTTTTTGCTTTGTGGAAGGGTACATTATCCTATTTAAAGAGTCCAATGCAATAAAGGAATACCATTTCCATGAAAGGGTTTACATGGTCCGCAACAATGCTTAGGTAGGTGGTGTGTGTCAAAGTAAAATCCACATGTATGGCAGGACCCAAGGTTTCCCTAGCAGAACATTGCCCAAAGCATCACACTGACTCCGCCAGCTTGCAACCTGTCAGTGGTTATAATGTTATGGCTGATAGGGTTCTACTACCTTTTTTTGTTTTGTTTTTCCCAATAGTGGGTGTAGTGATTTGTATTGGTGAGAAGCTACAAACTTCTGTTTGCTGGTAACCTATTTTTCCTTTGTTTATTTTGCAGATTTTTTTTAGCTTCACCAACTTATTTTCATGTATTTAATTTTTTTCTGCAATATCTGTCACGATACAGGTGATACGTTTCCTCCGCATATTTAATTGTTCTGGAATAGTTTTTGGACTTTTTTGGGGTAGGAGGCACTTTAGGGATAGGTGTGCGGTATCATGAGTCTCAGCCAGTCTGGTATTTTAAGCATCAAAAAAATGAGTACTCAACAACTGGAGCACCAAAGGTTAGCTAATATATCATTATAGACTGGTACTGCAACTGCTGTGGAATACACATCGCATGATTCATTCGATTGTCTTAACATCATGAGAAATGTAATAACAGCGCATGCTACGTGCACGGCAGCAAACATACTCACCCTAATAAGAAACATTAAAGGAACACTGCAATTTTCTTTCAAGGAAGCAAGGGTTAAAAAAAAAACATGTCTCGATAGGATGTGGTAAACCCGACGTGTATCTTAATAGATACACGCTGGTTTACTATCTGCTGTGTCTCACATGTGAGACACAGCTGTTCCTGACTGAATGTTAAGGTCCCCCTTGCTGATACCAATGCAAAAACAAGGGTCTCTCTCTGGGCTAGGAGAGTGAGACGGTCCCCGACCAGACAGCTGCTTGCTTCCTATGGTAGCATGGCAGCTCTCGGTCAGAGGATAAACCGGTGTGTACTATCAAAAGTACACACCAGTTTATCCTCACACTGAGAACAACTAAAATTTCACTTGTGCTTCTATTTTAATATAACATTAAATATTCCTTTAAGAAAACTCTTACCTTCTATCAAACAAACCGTGACAAAATCAAATTCTCTTTTTTTTCTCTCTCTCTCTTCTTTTTTTTTTTTTTCAAATAAATATTGCTCAAGTTTTTTCCTACTGTGTTTATTTATATGGATAATTATTGTTCCATCAACAAACACCCATAGAGTTGTTAAGGGGACACATGCGGCATCTATTGATATGGCTAATTATTGTGAAATTGTCAAACCATGTATCTCCTTTGTTTGTAATAACACTATTACACATTTTATACAATTCACTTTACACACATTGTTTATTGCTTATTGCTTTTCTTCATTTAATCACACCAAACAAATTACATTTATTATACCAACAGTACTCAACATAATAAAATGCATAACTAGTTCATATTGTTTTTTATTTTTTTTTAGGAAGGTTTTACTAATTACCGTATTTGCTCGATTATAAGACGACCCTGATTATAAGACGACCCCCCAAACTTTGGATATTCATTTAGGAAAAAAACTAAAAGCCTGAATATAAGACTACCCTATAGGAAAAAAGTTAAACTTGTATATATTCACATGTTAATTGCTTTTTTAATAAAAAATTATATCAAAAAAATGCATTTGTTTTTATTTCCTTTTATGTGCCAATTCTGCCTCTCTTTCCCTTGCCCCCAGCTTTGTCTCTCTCCCCCTCCCTTTGATTCCCCCCTCTCCTCTGTCTCTTTCCCCCCCCCTTGTTTCTCTCTTCCCCCCTCCCTCTGTCTCTTCCCCCCCTTGTAGCTCTCTTCCCCCTCCCTTCCCTTGTTGCTCTGTCTCCCCCCCTCCCTCTCTGCCCCCTCCCTCCCCCTGTCTCTGTCTCTGCCCCCCTCCCTCCCCCTGTCTCTGCTCCCCTCCCTCCCCTGTCTCTGTTTCTGCCCCCCTCCCTCCCCCTGTCTCTGTCTCTGCCCCCCTCCCTCCCCCTGTCTCTGTCTCTTCCCCCCTCCCTCCCCCTGTCTCTCTGCCCCCCCTCATTGCGCAGACTTCCCCTGCTGTCAGAGAGGGGGATCCAGGTCCCCTGCAGCTCTGCTGGGGACCTGGATCCATGCCTTATAATCTGACCTCAATTTGAGGTCAGATTATAAGAAGACCTCGATTATAAGACGAGGGGTAGTTTTCAGAAAAAAAATCTGAAAAAAACCTTGTCTTATAATCGAGCAAATACGGTACTCTGATTACAATAAAGGTGTCATTCTTTGACCTCAAAAATGCATTTGCAGGAAATAGGTGAAATGTTTAAGAACTATGTGTGAACTCACCTTCTTTTTAATTTATGAATTTAAATGAATCAGCAAAATCTGAGACACATTTATAAGCATACTGACAATTATTAACGGCTGCCTCTGCTCCCCGGAGAATAGTGTTCCCTATGCTACACATTCTCTCAGGTAACAGAAATAAGCTGATATGGCATTCTCTATTTTACCTTGCCATTTACAAAGCCTTATATTCGCCAGTGTAAAATATGCTAAACCGAACAGAAAATAAGTAGTATTCAGGTTTTATTAAATTATAATTTTTATTTTGTGAAATATTTATTATATCTTGTAACTTGTGATTATATCATGCACACGTAATTGTATGCGGTTGCTTCAAAAATGTTTCATGCATTATATCCCAGTTATTATTGAAGGCACTTTATTTATTTTAGAAATTAGGATTGTTCCAAATCTTATATGTCACTTCTAATTTTATATGATGGAAAAAGCTTTGAACGGAAGCCCAGAGAGGCCATGTATTCTTTTTTTTTTTTTTTGAGTAAACAACTTGTTATCAAGGAAACACGTCATAGAACAGGGGTCCAAGTTTTTTTTAAGGATTTCGTTTTTTCACAAGGCATGTACCCCTATAAATCATAACCTATCTTGCTCATACTTTTTTTTCCCCAAACCACTCCTCCAGTTGCCTTTAAATACATAAAAGTAGAATTTATGCTACTTGGGGCGTAGCTAGGCATCAAAAAGAGCAGATGCATGGAGGCAGAGCTCCTCACTTTGGCTACCAAAACTACCAATTTTTATGGCAGATTATGACGAAAAATCTAAACACCAACAACCTGAGATCGGCAAGAGCCTGGGAAGCAAATCAAAGAAAGTTGACAAGTCGAAATTCATAGCCTTGATATTGCATCTTTCCTAAGAAGGCTGCCAAGGTCTCAACAGACTCCAAACACGGCCACACACTCTACTCACAGAGAGGACTCGGATACCTTGTCAAAGGAGTCTATGAAAATTCTGCGATCAGAGAACTGCACTAACATCCCCTGCCACTATGGTCTGGCTTTTATCCATGAGACCTCTGACAGCCCACTTGAATCAGCTGGATGTGAAATACAGATGGGACTAGCCTCAATTGCTTACAGTGGCCACAGAACATAAAATGCTCACTATTGACAACCCAAAAACAGTGATATTTTTCTCTGAGATTTGGGACTGCCTCCAACGTACCCTGATCAGAACAGGTAATATCTCAAAGGAATAATAGTGGTGTTTCCGTGATGTGTTGAGGATATGATAACCCGCCTCTCCTTATCAAGAAATAGTGTGCCTGCCAGGCTTTTCTAGTTCCAGACTCATTGTCCAGTGTCATGAAGACTGTGAACTTCACAGCAAACTATGACCTGAAAGTCCACATTGGGTTTCTACACAAATGTATGACCTTTTGGACTAATGATGGGACTGATGTACTAGTCTCACCAGTGTTGTTCCTGTTGAAGATGGATCCTTCCCCAGGCCACTTGACACAATTGGTTTCCGAGTGTGTGCTCTCTTTGCCATTACATTTGGCCACAGAGACCATTTTTTGACGACACTCTCTGAGCAGTCGCTGGTAGCTCTTTTCAGGACTATCCATCATTTCCTTCTTTATTTTCCCTCAACATAATTATTTAGACCAGTTTTTTTTTTATTTAGCAGTGTTTACTACATTTGTTTTTACTACATACGTAATATGCCATATATACTTGATTTATATACATAACAAAACAAAAATGTTGATATGTTAACTGACTGATACAACTGACTGATACATGAAAGACTTTAATGCTGTTTGGAATCAGTACTTTATAATGTACAGTTACCTGTACAAAATATATTAAACAAAAAAGGTTCTCATAATATCAATAAAGATTTAAAGTCTTGTTTTCCTTACACATTGTGTTATATATGTAAAGGCTGTAAACAATATAGAGTAAATTGCTTTGTGATAAATATGCCAAAAAACCTAAAAACTATTTTGCTCACATTATTTTTTTAAATGTATTTGTTATCATGTAACTGTATCCCTTATGCTTCACACTAGCCTCAAGAACATGTCCTGTATGCACATATTGTACTGTGAGTTACAACTTTTTAATGTCGCCCATGTAGCATCACTGGGGACTTTGCACTCTATGCTACAGTGTTGTTGCTGGGAATAAGACAAGTGAACATGTAAAGGCTTTTTTGTTATTATCTCTATCTATGTTCATATGTCCTCTTAGTCAAGGAACTTAGATTGTACTATTTTTGTAAGCATATTTTAATTGGACAACACTTGTACTTGTTCCATCCGTAAGCTAGAAGTTTCCCCTTGCCTAAATTCAATATCAGAGAAGAAGAGGAAGTGGAATAAAAAGGAATAAAAGTAGATGGGGATCATAGGAAAGATGAAAAGGGCATTGGAAGAAAATGCAGCCACAGAGAAGGACTGTCTGCAGACGCAAGAGTGTGCTGTCTAACAATGGGCCTGAAGCCACTTAAGGTGGCAAAAAACAACCGCATGGTCCGGCAGGAGAAGCCCCTTCGTCCATGCCAAAAAGGAGGGGGAACTATCAGGGAGGTGCCCAGTGTGTGTTGGGAGGTACAAATGTATAATGCACACGAACAGGGAGCATCAATAAATCATATCAAGAAAGGCATATCGGACAAAGCTGTCTCTTAGATAGTTCTGGATCAGTTCTGCAAGACGTATAGGTAAAAGACCTATCCAGCATCACCATATACCGGCGTCAAAGATCTTCGGGACAGAGGGTGTATCTATCTAGACCGTGGGTCGAAAAACTAGTCCTCATAAAAAAATGAGGATTGTCGTCCTATATAGATGAGCTGGAACCAGATATCGCACCACAAGGTAAGTCCAACATAGGCACTAAATGGAAAAATCCATAGATGATGATCAGGATGAGCTCAGGGGTTTCCACCAACAATTAATCATAGCGTTGCTTTTGGTAGATCCGCTGGATAAGTACATTGCATCAGGTAGCGCGGATGAGGTCCTGTTGTCCCTTCAGTTGTGTGAGACTTCTCAGACAACGTGACTTTTTCCATCTCGCTCTATGAACAAGGTGCGCACTGTGCCCCAGCGATACATCAGAACCTTTGTAAACTATATGTGGAGACTTTCTTGAGACACCAAGTAGGGCCAGCTTGTCTGATGTAGAGCTAATTTTCCAGATTATATCCCGCAGTGGGATTTAGGAAGCTTTCATTGCTTTACAGACCCTGAAGCAGTCCTGCATGGTCCTGTAATGCCACATTTGGGTGCAGGTGTGAGACCACCTTGAACATGTCTTCCCAGAGGTCGGCAGGCCCAACATCCTCTTTCCTTCGGAACCAGTTCTTTGTCTACTGTGCCTATCTACATGTGCATCTTGATTACACATAACCCCTATCATACTAATGTATCCTTAGAGGGTTAAACCTTAGAGAAATGTTGTTCATTTGCCATTCTTGTTGAGATACACCTCTAGTACACCTGAGGTTTTAAGGAGGAAACAAACATATTCTCACACTCTGGGAAACAATAGGCAAACAAAACACATAGTGTGACAACTTACATATATCTGCCAAGAGTTTATAGCTGCTACTGAGACATAACATGTGGGGTATATTCTAAGATTGGAATGTGCATGCAAGTTCAGCAAAGTATGTTGACACTGATATATGGATTAGAGTAAAATATGTTGAAGCATATTTCCCACTACTAGCCAGATTAATAGCCATGCACCAGATGTGCTCAGTTTAAGTGTTAGAATGGCAATAAATGGAGAGGATCTTGCAAGCATAAATCAGCTATCAAACATACATTCTGTTGGAGTGTAAATATTTGTATGATTTGTAGTCAAAATATAATTACAATATGTTAGAAAGACATTTCTTTACAGAAAGCTAGTTCACTTTATTTTGATTGGGTTTCAGCTCTCAAATTTTTTTTTACGATGTAAGATACATTGTGTGTACCACACTTAATACATCCTGTGCTGACATATACATTACATTAACATTTATTTATATAGTTCCAACGATTTATGGCAGTACTTGGTACAGAGCATAGAAGGGAACTATATCGTCTATTGGGTGACAGATCGATAAATGATGTAAAGAGGCCAGCTCAAAAACTTACAAGCTAGATGGAGTGGGGGACAGAAGACACATAAGGTGAGAGAAAAGACCAGAGAGCAAGTTGGTGGCAGTAACGGTGCATTAGGGGATAGTGGGAGCTACCTGAGTTTAACCAGAGGTTACTTGAAGGACAAGTAAACTTTTTCTTAACCCATAATTGCATAGTGAAAGCAAGGGTTAAAAAATACTGTGACCCTTTCGTCAAGTAAATCCGACATGCATCTTTACAGATACGCACAGGTACACTCCAAGCTCTTCCTCTCAGACGAGGCAGAGCTCAGCCAGATGTTGCTGCATGCTGACACTGAGTCACCAACAGCAGGGACCAATGGGAACATCATGGCTATGTGAAATATACTTTACAAAAGAAAAGATTAAAAAATATGTCAAAATGATTAGCAAATGTCTACGTTGATATGCTAAAACTGTACCAAAAAAATAATTCTCTGTGCATTGGAAAATATTTAAGGGAAAGTTACATATAAACCGATATTATTCCCGAAATATTGTTATATATGTATTTGACCTATAGGACCATAGGCATACATCATCCTATTCTTACTCACACAGTATATAAAATTGTAGAAAATCTAACCGGTTGTTAGATCTCTGGTGAATATATCAGCATATTTAACAATTTTTCAAACTGGCTTGTATTTTTCCCACAAAAAGTTAGGTTTAGTTGAAAGCTTGCATCAAATGTAAACATTTTAAATAGAACTACTTTAACCCCTTAGTGACAAGACATTTTGACCTTCAATTTCCCTTGGTGACAATGACTGTTCCCGGCAGTTCACAATGACACGTCCATTGTCGCGAAGGGGTTAATGAACGAATACATAAAAAGTACCTTATTGAACCCTCTTTGTCCTGTATAGATCTATAAGGGGGCAGACATGTTGTTTAGACTCTAGGGCCAGATGAATCAGATCTTTCTTTTTCTGACCCAAGATTCTCAACCATATGCCAGCACCTTGACAGAGCTATACGCAGCAAAGAGGTTCTTTATTTGCTAGGTCAAGACACTTACTCAAATGTGAACTGTGGTAGATTGATAATGAAATTATACACATTTGACACTGAAACAATGAAAAGGTTACATTTCCACCTTTGCAGTGTATTCCTGATTTTTACAATCCTCAAAATTAAGTCAGATGAATAAACCCAATTGATGGAGAGACCCATAAATCCATATAGCAGAGTAAACACAGGAGCTATAGAACTGTTAATTCATTTATGCATGACAAAAAAACAGGGAACATATGGGGGGAAGCAGAGGCAGGGAAAAACAAATGTAAACGTCATAAGCCTTTTGAGCTACTGACTTAGTTGAAGGTCCCAATATCAGTACTGACCAGGCAGCAGGCCACTTCTGTCTGATAAACACTGCCATTTGAATGAAGCATTGATTGTGTAGGTGTGTTTCAAGCATACTAGATGCCAAACTCCCATAACTGCTGACACACCTGCCGACCACAAACTAGTAATAAGCTCAATGCTGACAGAATCGAAGACTCTGCCGCAGGAATGGACACACACCAGTTTAGGAGTGGAACAAGAATGCTATTTATTTGGAAACAGCACAGATTTATACACAAACAAATATGACATGACTCATTTAAAACAGGTAATCAGATTCAGTAGGAAATAACATAATCACACCTTTAAATACACTTACACAACATAACAGTAGAGCATACAATGGGGAAATCCTGCCTCACACCTTTCAGGATACAAAGGTGTCCAGTTCAGATACCTCCAGAGTACACTCAGATACAAAAGGACACTGAATGACTTACATAAAGACAATGGGGAATTTAATATAATGACAAGAATACATTTAACACATATTAACCATGAACTGGGTATTTAGCATATTGCAACAGTAACATAATAACATTCTATAACACCTCCTAAGAGACTGGAGTGTAAAGGACAGGAGACAGTCTCAACCTGGGGAACACAATGGCTTAGCTGACATCTTGAGTAAACTAGTCTTGGGCACCATGTGTTAGAAGTCCAGCTGTACTGAAGACAGGGTGCTGCTGGAAGCCCCCATAACTATCACACACAGAGACAGGGTCCATATTCTATTGGGAGGAGGCGGGCCATTACTTTTCTCCAAGAACCCCAATGACGGAGAGTTCCGTCACAGGCTCAAGTGCTCTTATAGAAATAAATTATAAAAAAAAAGAGAAAAAAGGAAGCTTTGGTTCAGGAACAATACTGGACACCCAGGTTGTCTGGCAGGGGAGAGAGGGCTAAATGACCTCTGACCACTTCCATAATTACAGTCAATTTTCAATTAGCCTTAACATAATTGTACTATTCCTCAATGTTTTTCTGCTAAGAATGTTCTTTTTGGAATAGCTCCTCATGTTTACCAAGCAGCATTTCTGAACATATTCCTAAATGGCATTGCTTCTCAATAGGAAAGGTACAGAAGGTGTAATATTGGCAGAAAAATGACTTGCCTGGGCACATAATGCAATTTACCTCTCGTTAAACAGCAGGCTATAAAAGTTTACAGGATGGCATATTCCAAGTGGCAAAGGCTGCCACACATGCAAAAATATATTCTATTTAAATTCTGTTGTTATAAAACTCAGCATGAGATGTAAACTCAATGGTGCACATCATCACATTTTTAAAACAAAGCTGAAATCAAATATCAGCAAGTGCTGTATTTCAGTTGAATATATTTAGACCATCTTGCATTTTCTTATTAGCACAGCTGAAACCTGAAAATTAAATGCATGTATGCTAGCAAATACTGTTAAAGTCTTGGCAAGTAGTACATTGCATTGAAATGTGTGCAGAAGTAACCTGACCCAATTTTGGACATAATGTACTGGTTTGTTTTTTCCATAAATTGAAACTCTGCCTCCGTATAATATCCACAGAAAATCACTCACCTAAATAACCACTCTTTTGATGTATTGCAGTGCATACCTATCTTGGAAATAACAATCTACTTGTGATATATAATATTCATGGAGCATGAGATCTTAAGAACACTTTCCCATACCTGAAAACATTCACAAGGTTCCACCTAGGGTTGCCACCTTTTCTTCAAAAAAATACCGGCCTTGGTACTGTCTCCATAGACTTAACATTGGCCTGATGCCAATTTTTTAACGGCCTGCCGGTAAAATACCGGCCAGGTGGCAACCCTAGTTCCACCCCGCTATGTGGCCAAGCCAATGTAGGGTCAAGTGATATTGCCTCCTGGTCACCTTTAACTTTTCCATTGTTGGCTCCAGTCCTTCCCACGGCTGTGTCTATTTGACTTTTTACAGAATGTCTACTCCAAATAGTTTATTTCATTGTATCCAATTGAGGAGCAATTGAATTGCTATCTGGTGACTGGGCAAGACACTGCAGAAAACTCAAATAGTATTTATGTTTGCTTACCCATTCCTGGATAATGCTACCAATGTAGTTGTGGCCATCACCGTGCAAGTGGAACAAATCTATCAGCAGATGACGTTTCCCTGAATGGATGCAATTTATTGGTTTTCAATTATTATTACAGTTAATTAGTCTAATGTGTATCAAGAAAATATATTTTATATTAAGACATCAGCATCCATTTTTATAAATGTTCTAGTTTATAATTTTGATCACCTTTGCCTATCAGCTACTTTGGCCTAAAAGGGACAGTTTAGTCCCTAAAATTCTCTCTGGTGCAAGATGAAGTTTACTGCTTGTATAGTGAACAGGTGTTTTTTCCCAGTATGATTTGATGTAGGTATTTTGCATAAATCACCTTTTTAATATTTGATTCAAGTCCTCCCCAGTGATTACATAGACACTTTCTGTGCTCTTCCAATTGAATACATTATGTCGACTCTGGGTGACCTTGCATGTCTAGACTTTAGGATCTCTTAACAATGCAACACATTGACTGATGACATCACTAGAGAGCCATGATATTCCATTCATTTGAATTAAATTATTCTCATTGGTTCTGCAACAAAAAAAAAGGAAATAACTTTTACTCAGCTAGTTTGAACAGTCCTGGCTTCTTGCAAACTGCTGTCATTTCACAATATCATCTAGCGGTAAGCATTTTATATTATAAGCAATGCAAAATGTAAAACCTGCACCACATCCTGCCTGTAGGATGTTCTATGCCGTCCTACTTTTTAGTGTCTAGAGGCTAGTAGGACGGCATAGAACGTCCTGCATTAAACAGCTAATTGCGGTTCCCCGTAATGAGCTGTGTGCGGATCCCGCTGCAGGGACTTGCAACGGGATCCCCACTGTCAGGTGAGGTTAGTTTGAGTAGCCTCACTCTGACATAGAAAATGTAGCTGACGCTCAATGTAATGTGACGCTTGCGTGTGGTGCTTTGGTTGTTAAGGACCAAAGCACCATCCGGCGTGAAGGGGTTAAAGTACTTTGAAATCACACTAAAATGCATTAATACTTGAAAAATGCATTTTGGGCACTAGACAGTCCCTTTAAGTTTAACATTCCCTTCTAAATTTCCTACAATTCCCTTTTTCTTGAATAAAACCTGTTATGTTCTGTTTGTGTCATGGCTTAAAAAATAATGCACTGAGTATTGTTACCATCCAATGCGTATTAGTAAAAGGCCACATTACATTCAGTAGGGGATACATTATTCCATATATAGCACTGTAGGCATAACCATCGTCATCGGAACATAGGCCTCCCAATGCTAAGCAACTATACAACACACATATTCACACTGTGAATCTCAAGTAGCAGATCTTTGCAAGTCAGTCTACCTTTCAAGAAAAATGTTTTGTTTACATAAATAATACAGTATACATTTCTTAATTTTAATGAGCATTCAAGAGCTTTTACAGTTACAAGGAATGTAGAAGAAAATGTTGAAATTTTCACTCTTGTTTTGTTTGATGCTTTACCTCTGTACAGATGTACTGGGGGTGTGGCTTGGGGATGCAGTGACAGTGATACTGTGCATGCACACCATTCATTGTCCAGTGTCTCAAAAATGGGAGAATAAAAACTGGGACCGCAGGATATCGGTCCCAAATTAGGTGACAATTGTGATCTGGCTTCATGGTTTTTTTTTTTCAATAAAAATTTAAATATGGCAATTTAACAATCGCAGATAACGTCAGGCATTAAAGGACAATTACAATTTTTAAACTTGTTTAAGGGTTAAAAAACATGTCACCAAAGCTGAGGCTCAAGCAAATGCTACTGTCAGCATGCTAATTAGAGCAGGGGCTCATCCCACTAGTCTGTTCGGGATCTGACTTAAGTCTCTATCTGCACTAGCTAGTTAAGTTGTCCTCTGATGTAAAAACTAGGATCTTTCTCTGCACTATTCGAGAGAAATCCCTGCTCCCATCGAAGAATGGCAGCTGCCAGTCAGAGCATAAACTGGCATGCACTATCAAAAGTACATACCATTTTATCCTCAGACGAAGAACAACTACTTTTTCACTTGTGCTTCTATAATAAAAGGGAATGAAAGGGACCTAGCAACTTGGTCTTGAAATCTTGCAACCAAACTATCTGTTAGCCAATAAATGGTATCATTTTAACCCTACTTGTCTCCTATACTAGAAGCACAAGTGAAAAATGTTTTGTTGTTTTTTTTAATAAGCAAGTTGTAAAGACGTTTCCAGTTCTACATATTCAGGTTGAGTATCCCATATCCAAAATGCTTGGGGCCCAAAGTATTTGGGATAACAGGTCATTTTGGAAAACAGATAATTTTCACCAATAAGATATATTAAAGTCTCTCAGCTTTCAAGAACTACAGTAGTGTCAATGCAAGTACTGTAATGTAGCTGTGATGTGAGTCATCACTGGGAACTTGCCATCAGAGATTTAAGGCTTGTATTACCCTTTGTGGGCATGGGGAAATCTGAGCATGCATGGACGGAGGTAAAGGGGGCTGGACACTTAATAAGCTGTTGTGCACTTGTATTCTCACAGGTGTGTGTGGAATTTGTAACTTGTGCCAAAATCCTACATTTTTTGGGGGCTAACAGATTTCTGTATAAGCGATATTCATCCTGCAATGCCTGATTTTAGCAGTTCCACAGCTCACAGTTTTGTTAATGGAGCCCAGTGAGTTATTACAGAGTTGAACCATATTCATCACATTACAAAGGGCTTTACACTGAATTTGGTCAGGTCTGAACTATGCGGGAACTTAACTTTTTTACACTGTCATGAATCTGAGGAAAGTCCTCTGAGAGAAATCAGTGGCAATATATACAGCAGAACATATGGATGTGCTCTATCTTGTCTCCTTGGTGTCGCTTGGTTCTCTTGCACAGCCCAGATTTCATGTATTGATGTTTTATGAATTCAGACTGAACCTCCTGTGATAGAACCTGTGAAACAAAAGAGAACAAGCATTAGAATGATTCACATCACAAATTACAGCTGAAATAGCCCTGCCTGATTACCCTAACTCCCCCCACTATTCCCCTCCTACTGATAACCTTCCTGACCCTAATTAAGATCCCCTCCCTTGAACCCTTAATTGAATTACTGCTAAACCCCAACTTGCCAGGATGTCTCAGGCCATAGCCCATTGTCCTATGGTCTCTGGGCTATCTCCTGAGACACCCTGGAGCCATCTAAAAACCTACAGGCAATGAGCTTAATGACGCTCGCTCCTAATCAGTCTCTTGCTATGTTTTCTCCTCTCTCTCTGTTCGAGTACATTGTTTATGGGCTTCACCGCTAATAATAGTTGATCTGTATAGCTACATACATGTTTATTGATACAACGTTCCTTATAACACAATAAAAAAATAACAGCTATTTGATGTGTTTAACAACTGCATGTGCGTCTGTAAATATTTACAACAGATTCAGATCTATTTCATCTCAATAAACCATGAGTCTGTTGCTCAGATTTACTAATGTTATTGAGCTGAGTTAGGTTGAGCTCCCAGAATTCCACAGTTCAAGGTACATGAATGAAAGGTTCCTAACTACGTCATGGTGCAGGACACCCAAGGTGGCCGAGTTCAAATAAGAACAGCGTCTTTATAAATCATTTATTCAATTTTAATAACAAGCTGCTCAAAACAAACGTTGAGCAAACTACATTTCTGATAAAAGAACCATTTTAGGGTTAAGGGGTCCAGCTCCCTGGTTGAGCATACCATAAATACTTTACATTGTGCAGATAAATACAGTTTTCTCTTGACTGTTGAACCTCAGTACTATTTTTCCAGCCTTGTTACTTTAGTACAAACCACACAAATAATCTTAATTGTCCGTACACAAAAAAATACATTGCTGACACCATGTTTTGTTACATCAGCTTATTTTGTTTTACTTATAGTTAGCTCAGCAATGGTATAATTGAATACACATAGGTCAGTGTGATGTCATAGAATGTTTTCTAAATGTGTCGCTGGCAGAAACAGTCATAACAGCTGCAGTCCTTGTACATGTGCACCTATTGTTTTAATATCAGAAGCTAACTTATGTGCAGTGCACATATACACGGTGCTATCTATGTACAAAATATAAAACAGAATTTAACTGAAATAAGTATATTTGAATCCAATGTTGTGGCAGTATCGTGTTTACCTAAATTGTAAATACACAACAATTATGTATATATAAAGAAGGATTTATTGTTACATTTTGGTATTTAATTTAGAATCCAAAATAACTGTATTAAATCTCCTTCCATCTGCAATCTTGAGGCATCTTAAAGGGAGCGCAAAATGCATCTTCCAAATATGAATGCATATTAATCTGATTTCAAAGCACTTTAAAATGCTTGTTTTACATTTTGCATTGCTTAAAATATAAAACAATTACAGCTAGAGGAGATTACAGCAGTTTGCAAGAAGCCAGGACTGCGCACACTATCTGAGTAAAAGTCATTTCCTTTTTTTTTTTTTGTTTGCTGCAGGAACCAATGAGAATGATTTCATTCAAATGAATGGCATATCTTGTCTCTCTAGTGATGTCATCAGACAATGTGTTGCATTGTTAAGAGATCCTACTGTGTACCAGGGCCGTCTTTAATATTGATTGGACCCCTGGCAAACATTTGCCACCCCCCTACTCCCTGGCATGCAATCACCCACCCTGCCCAAAACAAACACACACAATTGATGCATAGAATATGTAAGTGCTCTCTAATATCCAGGTATACTTTTGTAATATAGGCGCCGACTACTTTTATTCCAGTATATAATGTATATAATTGCAGTTTGTGTGTATCACAGACTTCACAGCAATACAACTCACAGTATTGTTCAGTGTTAGTAAAGACACTTACACACACAGCTACACACACACACACTGGCTCTCTCTCTCACACACACACACACACTGTCTCTTTCTCTCTCTCTCAAAAACACACGTTCTCTCTCTCTCAAACACACTCACATACTATCTCTCTCCCACACCATCTCTCTCTCTCCCTCGAACACACTGTCTCTCTCGCACACTCACACACTGTCTCTCTCTCTCTCTCTCGCACACTCAAACACTGCCTCTCTTGCACACTCACACACTGTCTCTCTCTCACTCAAACATACTCACACAATGTCTCTCTCTCTCAAACACACTCACACACAGTTATGTCCCCCTCCCTGCTTCTTTACCTTGACTGGCAGGAAGAGGTATGGTCCAGGGTAGCTCAGCGTGGTCCTTGAATTCTCTGTTGATGCAGAGCACCTCCTGCTGCAGTTTGCACAGTGTGGAGAGGCGGAATGTCACATGACACTCTGAAAGTTGCATCTAAACGTGCGTGCATCAGCAGTTGACTTGGAGGTGCAGTTAGCGCTGCCAATCTTATGTAGGCCACGCCTCCATGCACAGCAGGCCCTTCTACTATGCGGTGCGTGACGCATGCATAGTACAATGTTGTAACACATGTTTTTTTTTTTGTTACATCAGCAGCGGGCCCATGGGGCAGCTGATTTGGGCCCCCCAAGAATAACTGGGCCTGGGGCAGCTGCCCCGTTTATCCACGCATTAAAGACAGTCCTACTGTGTACAAGAACAAGGTCATTTAGAAGCCACACAATGTATTCAATTGGAAGAGCACAGGAAGTGACTAAATGAAACAAAACGTTATATCCTCAAGGTCTATATAATTAGTGCTGCGACATCTGCAGTAAACATGCAGATTCATCACGGGGGAGGGCTTGAGTCAAATATTACAAATGTGATTTATGCAGAATAACTGCATGAAATCACACTGGAAAAAAAGCCTGTGCACTATATAAGCCGTAACCTTCATCTTGCACCAAAGTGAGTTTGGGGACTAGACTGTCCCTTTAAAGCTCTGTATACACATGAAGACAGGAGGGGAAATAGTTGCCATGGTTGGGTAAAAATATGTTACTATGGTAAATTATTAAAAAATGTTTTTAAAAAGAATGGGTTAACATCATTTTACAAGTGCTGCCTGTCATTCTGTAAGAAATGGTGACTCCAAAATTTCCTATCAGCTAGAATATTTACAGAGCTACTATTCCACACTCTACTGATCATAATTTTCCATGTGAAGATTGTGTAATCATTTCCAGCTAAGTGATAAAGCTGATTCAGAGAGCATGGGCCACTGGCCACAGATTCACATTATATCCAGGTGTTGTCCAGCTGTATGGATGGATTTTAAATATTTTACCATTACAAAATCCAGTGAATGTGCATTGTCAAGAGGATGCTGAAACATACTATATATATATAAAAACAAAAAAAAACAAGAGCCTGCACACTTTGGATTGTATCCTTTTGTGCTTGAAAAATACATTGTACAATGTAATACAATCTGCTTATAAGTGATTTATTTTATCCCAAAGGGTATTCCATAAATTATTAACAGTTTTAGAGGAAAGAAACATTACTAATGGATGGAAGTGAAGGAGGACTCTTCTATTCACCTACGTAAGTAGTTTATCCTGAAAAATGTTTGCATCAGCAGTAATGGGAGCTCTAACAGCATGTTCATTTTCAGAAATACAGCATCGTATTTTATCGGCTATGAGCGGTTTTAAAATATTATGCTTTGGTCTATTTCGTAGCTATATTAGGACTTCTCTCTGTGTGTTTCAGATGGCTATACTACTGATGACATTGAGTTTTACTGGCGTGGGGGAAATCATGCCGTCACAGGCGTGGACAGGATTGAATTGCCACAGTTCTCAATTGTGGACTACAAGCTTTTATCAAAGAATGTTGTTTTCTCAACAGGTAGGTGTAACAAATGCAAACTTAAGGTAGCCGTTAAGGATAAAATATAATGGTCATATCATAATATCAAAGCAGGATGCATGTGCTTTAAATAATGTGTCTGGTGCCTTTTTGAAACCCACATATAAAACAACTACTGGACCATTTATACACAGAAAAGTAAAACAAATTCAACTTGCATTTTGTAAGCAACACTTTATCACTGCCACAAAGCAAAACAATACAAATGGATTTTTGTAATTTGGTCTCTATGACCCATGAACATCTGAAACAATTCCCTTGCTGCAGCTGGTGAACATACTTTAGGATTTGGGTTACTCTTGTCCATGCCCAGAATAAAATACACATGCCAGAATAAAAATATAAATAGGTTCCTGGGCATCCAGCACTGCTGCTGACACACTCTGGAACTCTTTGCCTCACTCATTCATATATATATGTATATACACTGCCTGGCCACAAAAAAAAATCACCACCTGGAATTAACTAAGCAAATAAGTCTGGGGTCGCTGCAGTTGGTCAGGTCTAGGTTTAGCAACATTATGTGTCCAAATAATGAGGTCAGCTGAATATACTGAATGACCAGGTTATTCCATCAATGGATTTTTTCTTCCCTGACACTGGCATATTCCAAGATGACAATGCCAGGATTCATCGGGATCAAATTGTGAAGGAGTGGTACAGGGAGCATGAGACATAATTTTCACACATGGATTGGCCACCACGGAGTCCAGATCTTACCCCCATTGAGAATCTTTGGGATGAGCTGGAGAAGGCTTTGCTTTACAAAATCTTGGTGAAAAATTAATGCAACACAGGACGGAAATAAATCTTGTGACATTGCAGAAGCTTATCGAAACAATGCCACAGCGAATGCGTGCCGTAATCAAAGCTAAAAGCAGTCCAAAAAAAATATTAGAATGTGTGACCTTTTTTTTTGGTGGTGACTTTTTTTGGCAAAGCAGTGTATGTGTATATATATATATATATATATATATATATATATATATATGTGGGTGTGTGTGTGTGTGTGCGCGTGTGTAAAGCGCTTTGAGTCTCATAGGGAGAAAAGTGCTATCAAAATCACAAATGATTATTATTATCATTATAAAAAAAATATAATTCTCCTAAATTGATAAGAAAAGGATGCCTTGTTAGAACATTATTGCAATATCACAAAGGGGACTATTCACTGAAATGTGAGTTGTGGGAAGATGAACATTTCATCTCACCATTTGGACTATATATTCAGAAGGTACATACCAGGGGATTTTTCCCAGCTACGCAAACTCAGCAGGATTGTCTCAGCACAGTGTATAGCTAAATTGGTGAGATGAAATGTCATCTCACCTCATTTCACCTGCAACTCACCTTTTAGTCAATTGCCTCCTTTATGATATTGAAATAATCTTTCGAAATGAGAAACCGACTCACATCCATGGACAAACCATCCGGAGCAATACTTTCCTTCCCTCCCATGTGTGTGGTCTTTCCACCCTTCCTTCCCTCCCTCCCATGTGTGTGGTCTTTCCCCTGCATTTTTACAATGTGGCACTGAAGGAGGGAGGTGGACCTCACCAGGGACAAGGTGAAGGTCCACCCTCTCCTTCTATCGGAGCACGTTTTTTTTTACTGGGGATGAGCGGGCAGTACTAGCTCTACAGAGCTCAGACAGTGCTGCCTGCACTCCTGACGCACACTGATCATTCAGAGTATCGTATTTCCGATGCTCTGAATGATCACTGTGCGTGGCAGAAGAAACGAGAGCACGGATGCCACTTGCAAAAAAGTTCCCTAGACCTGCCTCTACTTCGCCTAAAGGAGCCCCTGGGTGTAACCATTTAATGAATGTATCCAATCATTTTGCAATGATCTATTTTATTAAATGCATCGCTTAAACATTAAGCATAAACAATGATGGAAATGATCTATACATTGTATTAGCAAAATGTCGAGCATTTCGGGGAAAAGGCAATGCTTAAATTAGGAGAACAATGTGTTTGAAATGCTTCTGTGGAGTCTCCATCTTATGACATCACCTGTGGCACGGTATGCAAATTACCACATTTCCCATTGAAAATCAGTTCATTTGCATACCGCGCCACTGGTGATGTCATAAGCAGGAGACTCCACAGGCACATTTAAAACACATTTTTCTCCCAATTTAGGCATTTGCTTGCAGTTATAGATCATTTTCAATCTTTTGTTATGCTCCACATGCACAGTAAAAACAATGTTTGCGTGATATACTCTCTTTAACAAGTACTAGTGAGCATAATGTAAAACCTCTGTTTTTTTCAGGTTCCTACCCAAGGTTATCGCTCAGTTTTAAATTAAAGAGAAACATTGGCTACTTCATCTTACAGACATACATGCCTTCTATTTTGATCACTATTTTATCATGGGTTTCTTTCTGGATCAACTATGATGCTTCTGCTGCTCGTGTGGCTCTAGGTACGCATTCATTTTTTGTATTACTAAATGTTTTAATACAGAATCAAATGTTTTGTAGCAAGTAAAAGTCTAGAAACAAAATTGTCATATCCCAACAAATCTTTAATGGATTCTGTAATCCTCCCTTACAAATCTGCCATGTACCAGTAACTTAATGATCAGCTCCTTCACCCAACTTTTACCACCTAATTTAAAGACTCCGTACAGTTCATCTTATTATAGAAGGGTAATACAGTTCATCTTATTATAGAAGGGTAAAAATGTTAACAGTGAAGAAACTGGAAGTTAGAAAGGATGTTATAAGGAACAAGAGGTGACAGATAATATATATTAGTGGTAAGGATAGGGAAGGTGAGAATAAGTAGGATAGGCAATTATGGAGTAGAAAGGAGGAGGAAAAATGGTCTAGGAAGAGGTAGGAAGACTGGAAAACGTGAGCGGAGAAGACAAACAGAAACTAATAATGTGTAAAATGGGCTGAATGCATTGCGTGTCCCAAAATATATGCATGAACTGTTGCCTCCAATCTATCTTTCAGAGTTGGGAGATGGTCTGTAGCAATGGAACAGAGTAGCCAAGTGTGGAGCAGAATAAAAAAGTGAATGTGCAGTTTTTTTGTCTTCTAATCCTTCTCGTAGAAAATCGATGCCCGCTCTTGTTCCCCAATGTTTTTTCCCCACTAATGCTCCTTTCTTGAGCATTTTTCACACTGTTTACCAAGATATGTAGAGTCACATCTTGTCCCACATGCGTGTGAGAACACGGTGCAATAAATAGCAGTGATCTCTGATCTTTTATTCTTTACCTATAAGCGAAAGAGGTTATGTTCCCACACATTTCTTGATAGCATCCCTCCCTTGTCATGCTCCAATGGTCTGCACCAAGCCATAGATGGTCTCTGAATTCGAGACCATAAACTTGATAGGGCTTGAAGAATCTGCAATGAGCTTTTTGATCACCACTGTAACGGCCAATGAGAATCGGACTGATGGGTGAATTGTATTTCAGGGCTAATCAAGTAAAAACATTTTTTTTTTTATTACAAAAAGAGAAAAAGGAAACATACTGTACATGACGTACAAAACATTAACAATTACAGCCACCCATACAAGATATGACAGCAACGAATCTTATAGATAGATGGGGTGCAATGAAAAATATAGATTTCCAGCTTTTATCAATTCTGACTGAGGTGCAGATTACAGGGTCCTTTCTTATCCTCCGGTAAAGGGGGGGGAAGAAACAAAAGCAAATCCATGTCCTTCTCTTCTCCGGGTGGAAAAAATTAGGAGCCAACAACAAGCGCAGGACCTCCCTCTTTCTCCCTTGGTTAACTATCTCCTTTTCTTCCTTCTCCCTTATCTTTACATCTCTTTTCTCCCCCCCCCCCCCCTTTCCTTCTCAAGTAAAAACATTTTTAATAATATTGTATTTTATTAACCCAAACATTGATTTGACTTTAGGTATCACAACTGTTCTGACTATGACTACAATCAACACTCACCTTCGGGAAACACTGCCGAAAATCCCATACGTGAAAGCTATTGATATGTATCTCATGGGGTGCTTCGTATTTGTGTTTATGGCTTTGCTGGAATATGCACTGGTCAACTACATATTTTTTGGAAGGGGTCCACAAAGGCAAAAGAAAGCAGCAGAAAGAGCGGCCAGCGCCAACAATGAACAGATGCGCATGGAAGTCAATAAGGTAGGCCAATTTAATACCCATGTATACGTAACTGGTTAACATTGTATATTCAAATATTAGTTTCCAAATACTAATTCTCTAATTGTTGATCGTGTTTTTTTCAATTCCTACATTTACTTTGGAAGGCGTTGTAATATACCTCTATCATCTTTATCACAAGAGAGTTAGCTGGACCAAAATCAGAGAAGTTAATTAAAGAATATGCTTATAGAAACATAGAATGGGTCAGCTGATAAGAACCATTTGGCCCATCTATTCTCCCCAATTTTCTAAATACTTTAATTAGCCTTGGCTAATTGACCTTAAATCTAGGATAGTCTTAAACTCCTTCACTGTGTTAACCTGTACCACTTGCGCTGGAAAGCTATTCCATGCGTCAACTACCCTCTCAGTAAAGTACAGCTTATAGTGGCAGTTCAGCATGCAGTGTCTCATGATATGTTTTTCAGCAAATATTGCATTATGTAAAGCAAATAAAAATAAACAAATCAGTTTCATCTGTCTTTTCCTACACGCTTCCCATCTACTAAAAATGGCATTTAAAGAGTAATCAATTTATTTCTGTTTTATTTCTCCAAGCTCAATCCTTATTGGAAGTAAAGGAATTTAGAAGCCCCTGTAAAATAATTTTTAATCTAAAACTGCAGTAGAACTGTATTTGCTTAAAATAAACCCAGTTTATACACTTTACATATAAACAAATCTTTTATAAATTACCAGCAACATCAGTTGGTTGGATGTATGCTAAATAATCTATTTGGCTATACAGATTTGTATACTGATATATATGTAGTAAGATACATCATTTTATACAACTGCATATCTATCATATGTGTCTGGCTGCATTATAATCATTTCCGTAAAAAGGTCGTAATACTGTAAGAAAATGTCACATTCATGATTTAACATGATTTCCTACAAAAATCCCATTGAACACATGGCTACTATTTCTCTCTTAACTAGAAAAATACATCTAGCAATCGGTGTCCGAAGTGAGTACATTTTATCATAGCTCCATTTAACATAGCGGGGACAATTAAATTAAAACAAACATGGTCATCTGTATTGCTTCCCTTTCTGTTTGCAGTGTAATCTGTAGGCAAAAATAGCTTTCACTATCAAGTGAAATGTTTTTGCTGATGTTTAAATATGTTTCATGTTATCCAATGATATTGTGGGCTATTCACTAAAAGGTGAGTTGCATGTGATCTGAGGTGAGATCAGTTGGGGTGAGATGAACATTGTCCAAGGACAACCCTGGTGAGTCTGCTCAGAGGGGGAATCTCACCAGGTTTTTACCTGCACAATGTATATCTAAAATAGTCAATTGAAATGTTCAGCTCACTTTAACTCACTTTTAGTGAATAAACTCCATTTCTGCCTTCAGATTGATCGCACTAGAATACAACTATGTCCTTTTGAAAAATCATAATACTCATTTTCTATTCTAATATACCAATATCTATCAACCCTTCTTTTTATCTTTAACTTTAAATGTTAGCTTCTGTAACTGTTTTGCTCCCCCTTCATGCTTTTTTTCCCCCTTTTGTTATTGAGTCTTATTGGTGTGGTGCATTGCTCCCTCATAATGTTAATATTTACTTGATGCAACTCTGGCTTGTGTTTGACATTATGGGCCATATTTGTCAATGAACAACTTAAATGAACATTGAACGTTGTTTAACCCTTGCTTCCATGAAGGAAGCAAGGGTTAAAGAAAACATATCCCGGTACAATTAAGTAAACCCGCCGTGTATCTTAATAGATACACGTGGGTTTACTAACTGCTGTGTCTCACACGCGAAACACAGCAACTGCTGTGTCTCACACGCGAGACACAGCGGTTCCTGGTTCCTGGCTCTCCCCGATCTGACAGCTGAATGCTGCCATGCTTCCATAGGCAGCCGTCTGGTCGGCGACTGTCTCTCTTTGCTAGCGCAGCGAGAGACCCTTGTTTTTGCATGGAATCAGCAGGGGGAACCTAGTTAAGTAGAGACTAGGAAGCACGGCAGCTGTCGGTCAGAGGATAAACTGGCGTCAAAAGTACACACCAGTTCATCATCATAGTAGGGACAACTAACTTTTCACTGTGCTTCTATATTCGAAGCGCAATGAAAAAAAAGTGTAGTGCCCCTTTAAGTAATAGTGATAGAGATTGCCTTTTTCTGATGATTTTTTCATATATAGCATGTCACTCTTAGAGTCTGACTTTGAAATAGGAAACAGAAGCTTTGAGGGTTTAAATACTCTAGACATGATGGAATTTATACTTCTTATGGCCTCTGTCTTCAAAACAATGGGGTTTATGTATAAAAACTCTTGCACAGCAAAGTGTCAGGAGTTTTATAAAAGGAGCACTCACCATTTGTTATGTTTGTTATGTTATAATGGCAATTGCGCCTTTTTATAAATCCCATATTTTAATATTTAATAAAAAAAGCACCAACACAACCATAATCTCTGTATTGAGCAGAGGCAGCACAGAGTCTGCTTTATTCCAGTGCTGTATTTACCGCGAGGCATCCTAGGCGGATGCCTAGGGCGGCAAATTTTGGGGGGCGGCAGCGCCCCCCAGCACTAAAAAAGAATAAAAACATGTAAAAAAAATAAATAAAAAAATAAAAATGTAAAAAAAAAAAACGCGGCCCTTTTAAAAAGACCGCGCTTGCAGGCAGAGACGGAGGTGAGAGGGGATCGGAAGATCCCCCCTCACCATCGCTCTGCCTGTCAGGCTGCATGGGGAGCCGAACAGGCAGCACAGAGAAACCTCCGTGCTGCCTGTTCGGCTCCCCGTGCAGTGTGCCGACACGGAAGTGCCGACAGTCACGTGACCGGCGCGCTGACGTCATACGCACGCCCGGTCACGTGACCTGTCGGCACAATCGCCGGGAAGCCGAACAGGCAGCATGGAGGGACCATGCTGCCTGCCACTAGCCACCAAGGAAAGGTAAGTGTTGATGGGAGACAGTGTGTGTGTGTGTGTGTGTGTGTGTGTGTGTGTGTGTGTGTGTGTGTGTGTGACTGAGTGTGATGGGAGTCGGAGTGTGTGACTGAGTGTGATGGGAGTCGGAGTGTGTGACTGAGTGTGATGGGAGTAGGAGTGTGTGACTGAGTGTGATGGGAGTGTGTGTGTGATGGGAGTATGAGCTTGATGTGAGTCTGAATGATGGGGCATGTCTTAGGTGTGTAACGTGGGTGTGCAGCTTGGGTAGGGGGGTGCCCGGATTTTGTCTGCCTAGGGCAGCACAAAATCAAGATACACCACTGCTTTATTCATTGGTATTTAGCAGTGTTTAGCACAATCAGTGTGTGCCCCATGTTTATACATGAACCTCATTGTCTTTAAAGAGGTACCTGCCACAGGTATTCTACCGTCAGGCCTGTAAAAAATTGGCTTGAAACCAGCGTGCAGTATATGGAGGCGATAGCAAGTCCAATACTTTCTTAAATAAAAGGTGGCACATTTCTGCAGAAAGAGCTTAGTGCAGCCTGAAAGCCTCTCTGCTATCATCAAATCAATATACAACAGCCTGTAATCACAAGAATATCCTTTCTGCACCATGGACATTACACGTAACAACATGTTCACATACACACAACCACTCAGTAAATTGTAGCTTCCTATTGTGATATATTCAAACTTTTAGCAATGGTTCTGGAAGATTGGATAATTATCTTTCCTCCGCACTTAGGAAATTGCCCCTAGAATTTAAGTAAAGCAGTGCTATCAATACTATACTGTACCAATAAGATGGGGGGAGAAACTAGTTAAAAAAAAAAAAAATCTGTATATGGTTCTGCACTACACTAATAACAACAAGCTGGGGTTGATAGTATATTGGGTTAATGCCAATGTTAAGTCCATGGTGGCAAAAGCATGGCCAGTATTTCTTTGAAGAAAATCTGGCAAATCTCACTCCAGTGGTAGACAACCTCCGGCACCCTAGATGTTGTGGACTACAGTTTCCCTAGATTACGGCTCTAAGAGCATTATGGGACATGTAGACCACAATATCTTGAGTGTCCAAGTTTGCGTACCCCTTCCCTACACATATTTCATTGCTCATATACCAAATACTCAGTTATGCTACAGTTATAATTTTATTCTCTTATTCTCGTGCTTTTCTATGTCTTTTTCTATGATGGAAGGATTTGGTTTTGTCCGAAAACTCTTCTTAAAATTTGATTTGATTTCAACCCCCCCCCCCCCCCCCCCAGGATGGGCATTCCACTGTATTTAATCCAGGTTTGCTGTCACTTCTGAAGACTGTGAGTCACAGCTGTGTTTGAGGCGATGAAACATTTTGAGCAGTATGACCTGTCGCATTGACGTGCTGAGCTCAGAAAACAAAGAAACACTGCGAACATAGCCATAGATAGTATAGAACAGACGTCAATGTGGTGGATCAGTGCCATAACGGTTCACAGAAATGCTAGAAAAGTCATGCAATAGTTTACACCATTTTAACATTGATACATAGTTGAATGAAAATGAGTACAAATAAAAAATGGAAGTTTATTATTGAAGATTATGCTTTTTCTGTTGGTGAACTGGGTCCCCAGGACATACTTGAAAACAAGAGAAATCTCAATGTATCCCTCCTGGTAAAACATTTTCTAAATAAATACAAATTACAGGTTCGATAACTGATTAAGAATTCTATTTTGAATAGTTTTCCATTGTCATGTCTATCATCTATACAAATTGTGTGAGGACAAAGCTGGTCCGGTGGACAGTGGGGGAATATCGCACTGGCAGTATCATGTGATGTGCTACATGGTCAGGGGGCCAGGTGGTTTCTAGTCATGCTCCTGCCTAATGCATTCACATATGTAAAGTTAGCCTTTAATTTCTAGATAATGGAGCATTGCCAGTCAATGTTGGCATCCACACTGTGGACACGAAATGATAATGTGATACACATGACATGATACTGGGAGGGTCCATGTACCCTAACAAGTCTTGAGTATGAATAATAACTGGTTATGTGATATCACCCGATAGCTAATACGACATCACCAGTATTGTTATTTCACAATTTTATTGGGGTTTCTAATTGGCATATGGGATAATGTGTGATTTAAAATATGATATTAAAAATGACAGGTTGATTAGTCGTTTATCTTGAGACATAGGAGCATTTATTTATTTCCTCTTCTTTCTCTTTTTTTCTTTCTTTTCCTATTCTCACCTTTTCCTTTTCTCCCTTTCTTCCCTTCCTTAATCCCCTTAAGTTATCATTGATCTTTAGTATAAAGTGCTGTAGCATGGATCGTTCAAAGAACTATTACCTTAGAGAACTTAGATATAAGATTGTATATTGTATATTATTGTGTCTTCAGTAATATCTAACTGAATTCAGTTTATAATTTGTACCCCTCCCGTTTCTCTTTTTTCTGGACCCTTATTTATTATTATATGAAAATAAAAAAAATTATATTAAAAACAAATAATGACAGATTGATTTATGTGGGAATTGCACCCTACGTGCCAAAATAGAATATTTTGAAAAAATTATCAAATAATCAGTTCGTTTTTTTTTTTTTTTTTTTTTCAAATATGCTATTATGGCATGTATTTACAAATTCCATATTAATTGACCACCTTAAAAAAAATTATGCACTCTGTGGTCCTAAAATATTTAATTCTCCAAATAATATTTGTAGATATGAAATCTCCCTGTACTTGGGAAATAATATCCGAATTTGTGGGCTATAGGCATAGGGAAAATCCAATGTTTTATCAGGCCAAGTTCCCTGAAATAGCTGAATTCAGCATTTTTTGTTCCTGAATTTTGGCCGCTGCTGGAATATCTTAGGCCTATATGAATAGGCCCCTTTGAAAACATGACAAATGCTTGAAATATACTGCTGAAGTGAATGCAGCTTATATTGTGTCCTCTTTGCTTGGCCATCATACCTATCATGGCCTCATCAGCTGTATCGTTATTTTCTTTTTTTGTCTTTTGGTAATGCCCCTCCTGTTATTACAGGAGCAACATTACAAAGATACAACAAATAGCCAGGTCAACAGTTTACAGATTCATGTCACAGATAGCAAGCTATCTTATAAGGCATCATTTGTAATTGGTTGAGGTGAACTAAAAAAAAGTTGTATTTAACGAATAGAGTTGTAGACATTTCTTTCTAATGCATTATTAAAGGATAACTGTTTGCAAAAAAGTTAATTATGTCTAAGTGAAAGATTGTATCAAGTAGACATTTTAAATTGAAATGCTAAAGTGAAATTATGAAAATAAAGTACCTTATTGGGCTCTGTATAGCTCTATCAAGGGGCAGACATTTGGTTTAGAATCTAGGTTCAGATCTTCCTTCATTGGACCCAAGATTCTAAATTACATGTCTGCCCCGGATGCAATTATATAGAACAAAGAATACTCAAAAAAGGTACTTTATTTGTATTCTTTTATTAAAACATTTCTATTTAGGCTACCTTTATTGGGAATCAAGTATCTTGAACAATGGTTGAATTCAACTGATCGTTCACTGTGTTCATAATCAGTGTGCATTTACCTAATAATATGTATTATTATGGTATTTGTTTTGTTTTCGTTAGATGACCTGATATTTTTAATGCTTTATTAAATCTATTTAAAGGTACTCTAAAGCTATAGAAAATAGATTTTTTTCTTAAAGAATATGTATCTATAGTATTTTGCACCCTGGGCAGATCCTTGCAGTTCACATTTTTAAATGTAAAAATTGTGCCATATATGTCCTTAAACAGGTGGCCCGTGCTATAAGAACAAATAACTTGTCAGTGTTATATTTATCCCCAAACAGCTTGACACTTTTGACAGTACCATACATGTCCTCAAATAGTCTGGTGATCCCATGTGTGTCCTCACACAGCTTACAGGTGCCATGAGTGTCCCAAACAACTTGGTAGTGACATGAATGTCCCCAAACAGCTTATCAGTTCCATGTTTTCCCCCTCAACAGCTTAATACTGTCATGTGTGTCCCTAAACAGCTTGTCAGTGCCATATATCCTTACAAACAGCTTGTCAGTGTCATCTCTGTCGCCAAACAGCATACCAGTGCAATATGTGTCACCAAACTGCTTATCAGTACCATCTTTATCCCAAAACAGCATTACAAACAACCAAGATCCCCACTAGACACCAAGGAGACTGGGGGATCCTGGTTATTTGCTGGCTGGTGCTGGTCTGGCATCTCCCACTTACTCCACCCCTGTCCATGCTAAAGGATCACAGGTTAATAGAGTATAAAGTATGTCAAAGTAAAATTTATTTTGTAGATGGGCACTTTTAGTTTTCCTAACACTCAAGAGTAATATCAATGCATTGGAAACATTGCTTCACTAACCTGCAAGGAAAGAACATGCTTTTTTATCTTTATCAATTATATGTTTTGTCAAGTAAAGGCATAGGTGCATTTAAATACTTACATGTGATTTTTTTTGTGATTATGTAATAATAGGGCTTTCCATGTAGCAAGGAATATGCATGCAGACATGAACGAAGGGGGACTGACGTATTGATTGATACCAATGTGATTCTCAAGTCATGTCGTTAACATGGATAGTTAACACAGTGCCCTTTGGTGCATGCTCTGCTCTAGTAAGCAGTTAACAATACTGGATGATGACAGTAATTGAATTGCACTTGCTTGTTATAGGTTGTATTTAGGTGTAGAGCTTTTGCCTTGTAAGAAAACTCCTGTTATAACTGTTTCATGTATAATGCACCATCATATTATGGTATTCAAATTATATTCAAATTATATTGGAGTTAGTAAATTAAACACAGTTGAACAAAACTGCTAAAAGAGGGCTTCCCATGTCATGCTACTAAGGCAATGTACCACAATATTAAAATATACTTGATATGATTGTTGAGTCAGTTTGGTGAAGTATGTACACTCTACCAGATTGACTAGGTCATTGCACCATTGCAATAGTGCACATTTTTAAGGGTGTCATAGGAGACCAGTGCTTCCCAAACAGGGGGAGGGGAAGAACAGAAACATTACATTGACATTATTTGTATTGTGCCAACATTTAATAATTTACATACCACTTAGTACAGAGCATAGACGGGAATTACATACTGTATTAACAAACAGAGGCAAACGCCAAGAGACTTTGACGAGATTTGGAAGGGAAAATGATCTCAATAGATTGGGAAGGTCGTTCGGTTTATAGACTTTCGGTTTATAGAATAGCATAGAATTACATGTATTCTATAAACCGAAAGTCTATAAACGAAGGACCTTCGGTTTATAGACTTTCGGCTTATAGAATACATGTAATACTGTTGGCTTTCTATAAACCGAACTAGAGCCCCATTCATAAGAAATTCTTATGAATGGGGACTATATGAGACTTGTTGCTCCTCAAGACAGCTTCCCAAATCTATGCTGGAAGCTCACATAGTTACAACTCCAAAGGCAGGCAAGGACTGGGGAGAATGTGTTAACTATAGACCAATAGCTTAGCGTAATACAGATGTTAAGATATATGCAAAATATTGGCTCTGAGAATGCAGACAGTCCTACCAGACCTAAGCAGGTAGGTCCTGTCACACAGCTCCAAAGCAACCAAATCAAATGGGAAAGAGAAAGCATGAATGCACGCGTAAATATTTTAATATTCAGCCATAAAACAAACACACAGTAAGATCTTACATTAAAATCATTTTAAAATCCTGGATGCTTGTCCATAAAATCAAAAGAGTTTCTCTTGTACAATCCTCTCCTTTCACGACGTGTTTCCCCTCTTGTTGAGGCTTTATCAAGTGTCCATTGTGATTCTTTTCTTCCTGTTAAGTATAAGTCGCTTCCCTCATGACGTGTGGAATAGCCACTCCCCCTTCGTCTCCTCTTTGACGGATAGTTAGCTCTCTTCTGTCAGCTCATCCTCTCAAATGGTCTTATTGGTCAGTGTTAGCATGCCTGTCCCTGCCTCCTCTTGCTCCGTTTTGATGGGACAAAAATCAATGGGGCATTTAACATCATTGCAGGGACATCGTAGCAGGGTAAAACACGAAAGTAAAACACATACCATTAGTGGGATTCTCCTCAGGAATTGCTTCTACAATTAAAAGACTATACAACTGCCAATACACGAATAAAAAAGGGACTTTTTTCTTTTAACCCCTCATATATTGACAAGATGCATTTTGTTTCCTTTGTGTATCTAATCAATGGTAGACAAATACACCAGCAGTATACTAGCTATATATAGTAATGCAGGGGGCTATAGACAGTTATATTTAACGGAATAAATGCATCCTCTCGCCATATATCCACATTCGAAAATAAACTTATATACAAAATAAAATCAAGTGCTATTGCACAGTTTTTCTATGTCCATCTGGGTCACACTTTACAGAAAATTAAAAAGATCAAAGTCTTAATTTAACCCTTTGGGTGCCAATGTTTGCATTTCAAACACCTATTTCATTTCCAGCTTGCCAAGTTTCTTCCAGGAGTCTCCTCCTCTCCAGTATTTTTTGTACTTTATGGCAGTGAAACTCAATTCTTTAAGGTTGTTGTTATGCTTAAAAAAATGTTTGGGGACACTGTGTGTTAAAACTTTTTTCCGGATATTGTTACAGTGTTCCCCTATTCTAGTTTTAACTTTCCTTGTTGTACGACCTATGTAATGTAACCCACATGGACATTCCAACAGGTATATCACATTACTTGAATCACAATTTAAAAAATTCTTAATTTTATATTCTTTCCCTGTGGCTCTAGATATAAAATTGTGGACCCTACCAGATTGCCTTTTTGTTTGTTTACATGCATTACAATTATTGCAGCGGTAGAAACCAGGGTTCTGGTCCAAGAATGTGCTTGCTTTCTTTTTTATAGTCCTTGTTGAACTTGTAGTAATGCACCTTCTAATAGATGAGGCCCCTCTAAATACTAATTTGGTCTTTCTGGTAAAATTTCCTTCAGCATGTCATCTTGTTTTAGAATATCCCAGTGTTTAAAAATTATCTTCCTCATTTGTTTATTTTTATTATTATAATCTAACACTATTGGCAGGGTCATATTCTTCTTATTACTATCCTCATTCCCTTTTTTGTCTTTATGTTCCAGGAGTGAATTTCTCTCCATTGCCTTCACTTTATCGAATGCTAGTTCTATTCCTTCCTTAGGATAATTTCTTGCTAATAGACGTTCTTTTAGAATTTCTAATTGATCTATATACACTGAATCTTCTGTGCCGTTTCTTTTTAGTCTTTGTGCTGGATTCATGGGAATGTTTTACAACCATGGGGAATGGTGTCCACTATCCCTTCCTATAAAGCTTTTGACATCTACTTTTTTGAAGAAAGTTTTCGTTTTTATCTTGTTATGCTCTATATATATCTCTAAATCTCAAAAATGAACTTTCTGGTTGTCAAATACTGTATTCGACCTAATACCCTATTCGTTATCATTTAGATGAGCCAAGAACTCTAACAGTTCTTCTTCATTCCCCCTCCAAACAAAGAACAGATCATCAATATAGCGATGATAGGAGACCAAATTTGCCCCCCATCTGTGTTCTGACCACACAAAGTTATTTTCCCACTCTGCCATAAATAAATTGGCATAGCTTGGGGCAAATCTGGACCCCATGGCTGTTCTTTGTTTTTGTAAAAAGAAACCATCCTCAAACCAAAAATAGTTGTTCCGGAGAATCAGATCAATCCCCTTAATCACAAAG